>PVKE010009640.1:0-44303 GCA_004027555.1 Craseonycteris thonglongyai | reverse complement strand
GAGTCTGTTTTCCCTCTGGGGGTTTGCCTATCAGATGGGCTTCTCTTTATTTTTTCTTTTGGGCTCAGTTGTGGGAGAAGGAGATTTTGGGAGAGGGTTGGGGGAAGCAGACAGCTTCTGTGTCCTGGGGCACTTCAGGTTGCTGTCTTATCTGTTAGATAGCAGGGTAGTAAAGGTGTGGCCAGGGGTGGGGGCATGTGAGTAGGAGCTAGGGCGGGCCTGAGACACAATAGCAGATTGTTCTTTCAGCAGGGTTGTTCAGTGGGGGCGGGGCGCAGGAGCTCTGGTCTTTCCTCCTCCTGGCTGCCCCTCCTTCAATTGTATCTGTAAGCCACGCCCGCAGGGCAGCACTTGGATGGGCTGGGGCTTGGCAGTGCCACAGTCCCGCGCACCGTCCCGCGCACAGGCAATGACACCGCGGAGACCCGGCAGGCAGCCCAGTTGCGCGCGCGGTCTGCAACGCCCCAGAGGCCCGGTGGGCGGGACGCCAAAAGCCCAGCTGTGTGCTCGCAAGCAGGCAGCAGTGCTGCCGCGGCCCGGTGAGCAGGGCGCCAAAAGCCGGTCCCGGGAGCAGGCAGCGGTGCTGCGGTGGCCTGGTGAGCAGGGTGCCAAAAGCCCTGTAGCACACCGGCGAGCAGGCAGCGGTGCTGCGGGGCGGCCCAGTGGGCGGGGCACCGAGAGCCCAGCCGCGCACTTCCGCGCAGGCAGAGTCGCGGCAGCGGCCTGGTGAGCGGAGCACCAAAAGCCCAATTGCGCGCTGGCAAGCAAGCAGCGGTGTCGCTGCAGCCCGGTGGGCGGGGCGCCAAAAGCCCAGTTGCACGCTGGTAGCCTCGCTGCGGAGGCCCGGTGGGCTGGGCGCCGAAAGCCCTGTGCGCACAGGCCGTAGCTCGGGCGGCAGCCGCTCTACGCTCCCGGCTCTGTTGAGACCGCCGGATTCACTCCAAGCACGTCCAATGCAGCTCTGCCCACTCAAGCCCCAGCCCTCACTCCAAGAGCCCTGTCCTCAGAAGGCGCTCCCTCACAGTCAATCTCCTCCGTAAATCAGGGGTGCTGAGCTGTTGTGGGCTGGTGCCCTGCTCTCACCCCGCCTGCCGGGAAGTGCCGCCGCCCTGCTCCACAGTCCCTGCTCCACTTTAGGCTCTGTGATCTGATTAGGGCACTGCGTGCTGTCCCTTGAGTTCGGATGTTAAATTGTCCACAGTCTTGTGGGGCTTCCACGCTCCCTAGGTCTCGGCTTCCAGCCCGCCCTCGATCCAGCTCCACTTTGATCATAGTCCCCCAACCCCCCTTTGTTTTTGCCAGCCCCGGGCCGCGCTCCGAGTCTCTGTCCCCGAACCGCTGCTTCCCTTTTCCTCTCCCGCTCTCCCCTTTTTTTCTAACCTTTGTGTGTTGTTCCGTGTTGTGTGGTTCTCTTAGTTGAGGTTGCTTCTCAGGGTTTCCCCTGTGGATTCCCCTCTGTTCACAAGGCCCTTCCCAGGCAGTTATCGGAGTTCTCCTCTCATGCCGCCATCTTGGATCTCTTACTTGTCAATTTCATCAAAAAATTATTTGGATTTTCTTAGGCTAGTAAAGAATTTACAAGATCAATGAGGAGAATATAGACATCAGGATGAGGCTGGCTTCATGATATGTGCTCTGGCACACAAGGTTTATTGGTTTTGAGTGGTCTTGAGAACAATTCTTCTGGGATCGAGAATCAGAGCTGGACAGTGAAATAAATTAGCTCATGAGACATCTTCAAGAGAGGCCTCAGTCAGTTTCATGGGGCTCTGTAATACGCACAGATATTCAGAATTTTCCTCCAATAGGCACCATGTTACAATAGGTCTACATTGTTGCCAAACAAGCATCAAGGAAGCTGTCAAAATAATACAATTTGAGCTAGTAAATACCAATTAGATACTTTTAAATACAAATATTAAAAAAACAACAACCAAAAAATTGGAAAACAAATTATTTTCTTATTGATAAGAAAATAAGTTAGTTGACTGTTAAGGAATAAGCATCATTTAACCAGGTTTACAATGAATCTTTTTCAAAGTTCCATTTCTTCTTTCTATTTCTTTTTTTCAGATATTAGCCTTCCTAGTTCCTTTAGCAACTTAAGAACTGACTGAAGACACCCAAGTTTGCAACTGTTTATAAGAATTCGCATAAATTGTAAATTATTCTATTTTTTATTTTCTCAAGATGTCAAGAGAATAAAACGTAGTTGCTGTTCCAAACTAGATAAAAATGTGTCCAGTTCAAAAGGTTTAGAAGGAATTTATTGGGAGAGATGATCCCATAGTGTGTTTTATGATTTGCTACAAATTCTGTGGTCACAGCATCTTAGGGAAAAGTGCTTACTCTGCATTATTAAAAGTTTGATATTGTCACTGTGCCCATTATTATAGAGTCTGATAGATAGCATGGTATTTTCCCAGAGAGCAATTCATCCCAAGGATTGCATCACTGCTGATTTATTTCCATTTACAGTGGTGTTGGTTGTATGAGGGGCCTGCTTATTTTTAGTTATCACAGTAGGAGGGAGGCCTCGTCTCAGCTCCCTGTAATTGGAAAGATATGCTGTCACTCTGCATATTCCATTCTCAAATGCTGAGCTCGGATGCCACATCTTGCATGAAGCTGTCACTGTATCTCTTTTCCTCCAGTTCTCCTCTATTCTGAATTCCAGCATATTTGTTTGTAGGTGACTTTATTCCCTACAAACTGATTGTAGACAACATATGTTAAGAATGTTGTTTTCTAATTAGTATCCTCCGTGGTGCCTAGAAAAATACTATAGTACACATATAGTTAGCCACTTAGTGGCTCAGGGAATTAATTGTATGCAAGGTAGTTAAATGGAGATAATATAAAAGAAGAAAAATAAAAATAAATTGGTTTAATACAGTACAGTTTTGATTCTCTTTCCAAACAACATGTCATAAACACTGGGGTTAATATTTTTAAATGGAGTCAATTAAGATATTGAAATTTGTTACAAATATGTGATATAGGTGGCAGAGAATTCTGGTTGCCGAAGATGATAGGAGAAATTAGTATTGTGTGAAATGACAAGTCCAGTATGGATCTTAATTCAGAGAATGGCAAATGATATGTATTTATCACACTATGTTCCAGGGTCCTTTAATCAGATTAGTCAACCATTAGGTTAAAATATTTTTAGATATCTGAAAGTGCAACATCTGCCAATATTACAAGCAAAGATCTTCCCAATAGCCATTTTGTTAAATGTGTAAGAACTGCGAAGTCTTCTCAGATTGCAGCACTTTTTCTAGAAGGCTGGGTCTCTAGTAGTAGCTGTGTCCTTCCTTGATTGGAGCTTCTAGACTCTGAGTCTCTTCCTTCTTAGCTTAGCCTCACGTCTCACTGAATTCTGAAAACTATTGTGTCCACTTGACCCTTCAGTCCTCAGCATAAATGCAGCTTCACCCTTTGCTCACCATGTGTTGTGTGTTCTGTAAATCCTCCCCACACCTCTGTAATTATTCGTTAATGTCTTTTTAATATTTGTGGGATGTTTCCTTCCAGGACCCTAAATAAGAAACAGTGTACCCCTAATCAATTCATAGATTATATTTCCTGTTGAAAAACTTTTTATACTCTGCAGGGGGTGTATTTCCATAGTCTGTGTTTTCATTCCTTCTAACTTCTTTTTCCCCAATAATATCAGCCTGGGAGCTACTTTTAATCCAACGTTATCTAAGCAAATAAACGTATGGGCCACAATTTGAATCAGCATGTCATGTAAAGTTGAGAGAGTGGTAGATTCACCAAAAGCTCCAAATTATTGACATGCCACATATATGTAAACACACTGAAATAAAAGTTGCAGTTACATGAGAACAATCCTAGTGAATGGGTAAAAACCTTAGCTGTTTCTAAATCTTTGCCAAGGTCTGTGTGTGAACACTGTTATCTCTCTTTCAGTTATTCGTGACAGGCAATGGTTACCTATGAAGTATGAAGATTTCAGAGGCATTCTGAAGCATTCAGAATGAAGCAAAAGAAGCATTCAATTTTTAGATAACTTAAATGTGGTGTCTCCTTTCAAAAACTTCATTTCTAATGGAAAGCCGGATCTTCTTCTGCCTCCTCCTTAAGCACCTGCAACCTGCCTCCCACACTCACCTTTCTATAGTGACTCTTCTTTCCAACGTCATTGTCGACCTACTTAGGTACTAAATGGAGCCATGATTTTCCTTGCCCTCTTGAATTTAATATCCCTGTTCCTCTTTCATGAAACTATTTTTTTCCTATTTTCCATGAATTTGTTCATCTTGATTATATCAGGTTCATTGATGTCTCCATCCACTTGTCACATTCTATTGTTCCTTCCTCCCCTCCACTACATAGTTGTGGGTATTTCCAAAGTTCCATATTTCAACTACTCTGTCAGCCCGAGTTATAACCTCATGGGAAAGACTCTCAAATATAATATTTAACCTTTGCTAATTCTTATCTTGAACTTTGGTTTTGCATTTCTGTCTGCTGGGAATCTATTTTTGATGCCATAAAATCACTTCCATCTACATTTTTAAGGTAAAATGCTCTGATTGCAACATCTCGCCACTGAAATATTGATAAAAACTTCAAACCCTTTCTGACTGTCAAGGTTTAATACAGTTTAGTGCAGAGGTTGAAAAATTACAGCCCATAGGCACCAAATCCAGCTTGCCGTCTGTTTTTGTATAGCATGTAAGCAAATGATATTTGTTATTTTTCAAATAGTTGGGAAAAAATAAGAGGGGATAATATTTCATGATATGAAAATTTTATGATACAACAATTGTGTTCATAAATAATATTTTATTGGCCTGCAGCCATGCTTAATCGCTTACATGTTGTCTATGGCTCTATTTGCTCTATAATAAGAGTTGAGTGGTTGTAATGGAGTCAACACGGGCTGCAAAGCTTAGAGTATTTATATCTGGCCCTTTAGAGAAGAATTCTGCTCGCTCCTGGTTTAGTAGAGGAAGCCTGAGTTTAAGAGTAGACTGATGGAATTAAGTATAATTCGTAGATACTCTCCTCACTAAGTGAAATTTTAGAGAAAACTACTTGGCACTAATTAGCCTCAGTTTTCTTCTGTGTAAAACTAAAATGCCAACAATGAAGTCCTATGAGGTTTATTTCATCTTGAGCCTGATTTTCTGTACACTTTTACTTTCTCAGCTTTCTTTTTTCTAATCAGTCTGGTGAAGCAATGACAGGCAAAATATATTTTATTATGGTATCAGCTCAGAAATATTTCATAACACCTCTGTTGTTCAATGCTGTTTCAGATTCAAGTGAAAGTACCACAGCTTGAATTATTTTAAAGAAGCATGATATCATATGATTTTAGAGTTTGCTTCTTTCATTTTATATCCATATACATGCATGCAAATATATATATATATATACATATATATATATATATATACATAGTGTATATAAGCATATATGGTTTGTATGTATTATTTATATAAAGTATATTACACATATGGTGTTATAAAAATGACTCCTTTAAAATGATGTTAGAAAATGTGCCTTACCATCTTATACTACTTACAAAAATAGAATCCAGTTTATTTAAAGGTCTAAGTATGAAAGTTACAACTATATGATAATAGAAAAATGTATTTCTCTATGAGATTCATTCTCATTATTCAGGAAAACATGTATTCTAGCTGTCCTATTGCATCTGTAAGTCTTTGTCAATCTAGGAGCTACTTTTTGTTACTTGTAACAACAGTTTTTAGGGCACAATGATTTTGTTTCTCTTAAAGTTATTTTAGATAGAATACTTTTTATATTTTATGACAAGCCATAAGTAGCTTTTTATCTAAGATAAAGAAAATATTTCATGTCATCCTCTATTTTTTATCTGTACTCTTAAATCTCAAAGTATCATTTGTTTTCTTTTATTTTGTTAGATTTTTCTATGCTCCACATTCTCGGGACTGTCTCTATATAAATATTTAATTTATAAAATATAATAAACAAGGGCTATCTGAAAAAAATCTAGCCATTGTCAATATAATAAGAATGATTACGTGGTTGGATACTTTCTGGGCAGCACTCATATAATATATATTCATATATATATATATATATATATATATATATATATAAATAAAGTACAGGGTGGTCAGAAGTAGGTATAAAGTATAATTTATTTGCATTTTATTACATTTACATTTGTTTAACACTGTTTAGTTTTGTAAGTGCTCAAAATGTCTTCCATCAACATTGCAACAATCCACAAACCTGTCCAATGCACTGTGACCTACAGTATGACACAAATTCTGGTCTGTTGTGAAGAATTTCATTGATTCAACTGTATACTTATGTGGGGACCATGCTGTATATATGCATATACACATATACATTGATATTTCTCTATATATGTTGATATCTCTGTTTATATACTTTACATATATTTAGATGCATACACTGGTTACAAACTATGGAATAACCATAGCAGCAAGAAATAATCAGATACATAATTGGCAACATGGATAGATCTCAAAAAGAAAATTTTTTTTTTTACTTGAAAAGCAAACCAACTTCTCTCCCTCTTTCTCTCTCTAACTACATATCACTCAGTATATATGGACTCAAAACTCATTCTCTTGGCCCTCACAGTTTACAATGTAATAGAGAAATGGGAATTAAAGAACAAAAATAGTATATGTGTATGTGTATACCTATCAGGTATAGTATATATGAAAATAGTAATAGGTTCATATTTGTCAGTACTATGATCATAACTTAAAAAAAATAAAGGTTTATTAACTGCTTTCTGAAAGACCTATGGATCATACGAGAAACTTCTGCCATGATATTATGTTTCAAATCAGCATAAATACGGAGCTAACATAGTTCATGTCAAGTGTATAAATTGTATAGTTTAAGGTTGGTGGTAAATGTTCCCCTGGTGTACTCAGAGGATACAGAATGAATTTTTGGAAAATTTGAATAATATAATGCAATTGCAGAAAAATATTTAAGTTGTCTTAATACGATATTTACTTATTTATGGGTTACTTAGGTTTTCATTTTATTAATGTGCTTGCCTTTTTTCCCCTCAATTTCTTTGCTATCAGAAAAGACCACTCTACCCACACCCAGGCTATTTTCAGCTGTGTCCATTTTTAATTGATTCTATTGACTTACTCTACACTTATGTAATTTCTCTTTTGTGTAATTGGAAATTGTGTTTTATTCAATACTTATCAAAGGAATGATTCAGAGATGCAGGTTTTACTGAAATGTGTGTGGAGGAGTGTTTTATGTAAACGGGAGCAATCTTTGTATTTCAAGCTCCTTCCATTATACTAAGATTCAGGAGCTGTTATTTAAATGAAGTTGAAAGAGAACTTATTCACTGGCTGGCAATCATAGACTGAACATTTGGAGTTCTCATAGTTTGATCTCATTGTTCATTATTTGAATAGAGTGTATCAAGTGAAATATGGGGAAATGCAAGATAAATAAAACTGGCAAACACCATTAAAGGTAAAATACAAAGAAGATGTCTGCATCTTCCGCTTTCTCCAAACCTATCATTTTTCTGATATATTACAAATGTACTAAAGAATGTGTTCAAAATATTCAGTAGTTTACAGATAATTTAGTGAATCAGAATAAATGTTCCCTTACAAAGAATTCTTGCTAAGTTCATAAAAGGAAATTTAAGCACAGATAAATACAGAACTTTTAATAGTGAAGTGTTGTTTCAACTATATATCTTTGGATTAAGTGCATTTACTTGATGAATAGAACCAACGCTTTCTGTGCATATGAAGCAAGGAGAAGGGGTGGGTATAGTATTAAAATCCCTTTATGTTTTATGAAGTGCTATAATATACATTTATCAAAAATGTTATGTGGGTGTCTGGGCATTATTATTAGTCTTCTGGCTCCTAGTTAAAGTTTCTTGCATATAATAGACTACCATTCTTTTGCTTTAAAACTGTATAAATAAAATTGGAATTATTGGAACTATCAAACCATCAGTAGTTATGTTTATTAGACCTAGTTTGTGATTAGATATATACATCAAAGGCAAAACAGAACAAATTATGCTACTGAGCAGCGAAATGTATTTATTGAAAAAAAGGATATACGAGAACTATCCAGAAAATATACAGCCATGTACTACAAAAAAATAGAAACACGTATGGCTGGATTTTTTCCAGACGATGCTCTTATAGAATGCTCAGTTACTCCTTAGGTGAATGTTCCTAATATTAACAAAATTTCTGATTATACATTGTCTGTCTGAGAAGGAAAACAACTGTTGTCATATTCCAAGATGTTGTGTAGCAAGATCTGTTGCCATACAGATATTCCCACAAAGAAACTTCTTGGATAAAGAACATAAAAAAGGAGAAGAGACATAATCTTAGTGGGTTCTTTAAAGTTAATATAAAAGAGCTAGATTAGATTCTTGTTCAGAGAACAAACTAAAAGTTTCTAAAATTAGCAAGAACACCCCTTTCTGAGAGCAGTTAAAAAGGTCGAAGAGAGAAGATGATGTGAGTGGAGATGGGGAGGGGTGGGGACCATGGCTTGTGTTTGGGGACCTCTTACAGCACAGAAGCTTTGCAGTCAGGTTGGCTTAAGTTTAAATCCTAGATTCACCACGTTGCAGTGATGCAAGTATAATAAGTCAACTTTATGCCAAGACTGAACCAAATATAAAAGTCCAAAGTGATATGCCAGAGCAGTAGGGAGTTTGTACGGGAAAAATTTTGAAAACAAGTTCAAGATTGTGGACTAATAAAGCGTCCAGAGGGCGTGGGGACTGAGAGAGGGCATATGAGGGCTCTTTCATGGGAAAGAGTTAGAAGTGTATGAGTGAGTCCCTCCTATCTCAAAAGCAAGAGGGACGAGGGAGCCTGCCTGCCACCAATGTCTATTCTAATGAGAAGACTTCTGTGGAGCCCTTGCAGTGCTTGGTGTTTCCTGTAATTGTAGGGGAGGAGCACAATGGACTCTTATTAAGCCAATGTGGTGGGGATGGGAGAGAGACAGAGAAAGGGAGGGAGAGTGGGATGGAGTGGGAGGGGAGGGGCGGGGAGGAGGGAGAGGAGAGGCACAAAGTCTACATTGTGCAGTAGATATATTTACAGTGATGCCAAGGACAAGGAGGTGGAAATGTTCACCAGTACCAGATGTGTATGACTTGAAGGAAAACTTAGTCTGGAGCCATTTAAAATACTGGCCAAGAGAACACATGAAGGGGATGGAACCCCAGCAGATAAATGCTATGAGTGGAATAAACTCCCAAAGGCCAGGGCTTGAAGGAGAAGAGACAATACGAAGAAAATACCTTTCCACATGTAGTAAAGTGCCATCAACTGTTTGGGGTAAGGTGTGGGTGTATGTGTCTGGATTTTGAATGACATGCAGAGATAATCAGGCAGGAAAGCATTTGCTCTAAGCATCTCAGGTGAAGGGACTTCAAGCTGCTCCCAACAGCAGTACCTGTTTAACCACAATTTAATTTTACTCTTACCTATGTTCCCCAACATACTCTATCTTTTACCCCAGTCAGGAAACAAAGAAACCTCAGTTTTCTGAGATTTAGGCCATATGTGTATATTACGCCGTGGGTTACCCATTAGTTTCTGTTTTCTTGCTGGCAGGGGACATCAGAGCGCGGGGGGTGGGGGGTGGGAGACTGGGGTGGGAGTTGGGGTGGAGAGGGGTGGGGGGAACCCGGGGGGTGGGGGAGGAGCGGCGGGCTGGCCCCAGAAGCACGTGCGCAGGCGTACAAGTGCAACTCTGCAAGCTCCAGGCCCACTTGTGCCGCGTGGGGATCGCGCACATCTAGGTGTCGGGCCTCTCGGCCTGGATTTGCAGTGTGTCATGGCGCTGCTCCCACCACCTGCGGTTTGAAAGTACAGCTCTCTGAAGGATTGCGTGACAGTGGGCGGGCCCCACGTGGTCACACACTTTCTGATCCTCAGCAAAACGGAGGCCAGTAGCTATGTTAAGGTCACGTGCTTTCCAGAAGGCCCCACCGTGACCTTCCGTATCAACAGATACACGCTGGTGCGTGCTGTGGGCTCCTCCCTGCGTGGATGCCGCATGCTTGAGAAGCAGTTTGCTCACCCATTTTTGCTGGGGCTCAGCAGCCTCTGCCCCCAGGGCATGCGCCTATAGCTCGTGGCCACCACCTGCCAGAACCTGTGCCCCCCCCACCCCCCCATCAGCCTGCACCAGGTGACCTTGAACACCATTAAGTGCTGCCTTCGCATCAGCTACATCTCCGAGTCCCGGGAGCTGGCCCGCCATGAGAAGCACTCCTGTGGGCACAAGTTGTGGCATGAAGAAGCTTCTCCAGATGTTCCCCAAGATGAGCCACCTGCAGGATGAGGGGGGCACTGGCCATGGGCGGGGTTGTGAGAGAGTGAGGCAGAGCCTGACGGGGAACAAGATGTCCCCAAGCTGCCCTGGAATGCTGTGGCCACCGCAACACTCGGTCCCATCTTTACACCGTGGCGAGTTTTTTTTTTCTTCCTTTGTGTGTGTGTTTCTGTGTCAGTTTGGTGACGATGCACTTGCTATTGAAAGGTAAAATGACACCTAGTTAATTTACTTAACCACTCAACATACTATTCCCATCTCCAGAAATGTTTGGATAGATTGAAGCAGAACCCTGTTATATAAATTTAGGCAGCTCAGTTGATGGTGGCCTCCCATCCTCCTCCTTAGACAAGGTTCTTAAGGATCCATGGAGGCCAGTGGGAAGAGAGGAAGACAGATGGCAAGGTGGGGTGGAAACACAAAGTCACCCGATCTGGGTGTCACCGAGGTCAGTCATGGGTCCTAGTGGTCCTCTCTCACTGATTTCTCCTGGGATTGGACCAATAAAAAAGACAACTTTCCAGGAGATTCTGTCTAACCATGGGACCTATACTTATCACTGTGGGTGTTAAAAGTTACCAACGCTCACTAAATGGCTTCACAAGTCAGCTGGATCTTAGAAGAATTTAAATTCTGTAGCCAAAACTAGGATCTCTACCAGCCAAGCGCTTGTCTCTTGCTTCCATAGCAGTTCATGGAAAGATTTTACTGTAGTTACCAAGTAAATATGGAATATGCTAGAAAATTCAGGTTGCAAAGAGTTAAACTGTATAATAAAACAGTTTATAAGGAAGGAGATAAATAGCTACGGGAAGACTGGGTCTGTGAAACATTTCCAGAAGGCTATGATTAATTGTGTGTAGGGATGGATTCCTATACTCTTATAAGAATGGTATTAAGTATAGAGATTGAAAAAGATCCATGAGGTTCCCTTAGGGAGATAAATTAATACTAAGTTTAATACTGAAACAGAAATAGAAAGAGGGTCATAAATCAGTAATGAATTTATATAGAAAAATATTGAATATATTTTCCATTTCATTTTCATAGAATTGTTTGTATGATCTGTGAACATGTTATCCAGTAGAATGGAAAGGTTTTGTTTTTTTTTAAATTTATTTTGATTATGAAATGACCATTAAGAGGTGGTAAGATTTTAATTTAGTCACTAAATTAGAAGGGGGAAATTGATTGTAGTGCTATTTTAATTGTCCAGTGTTGTGTCAAATCACCTAGGTCTTGTTAAATTATAATACTTCCTGTATCTATTGAGTTACTATTTATCATTCATTAGACAAGTATTTACTAAGAGACTACTACATGCCCAGCATTGTTGTACGTCCTGAGAACACAGCAGTACTATAAATACTCAAAGGGCTTTCCTACGTGCTGTTTGTATTCCAAAAGGGAAAAAAAAATTATAAGTAGATAAGTTAATACACATTTTTCAGTAGTAAGAATAAAGTAAGCTAACAGGATATAGGGTGACAGAGTTTGATAAGGGTCTCCTTGAGGAGGTATCATTTGTCTTGAGTGAAGTGAGGAATAAGTTATATAACTAATTTATCTGGGCAAAGATTACTTCACAAAAGTAAACAGGAAGGGAAAATAGTGTAAGATGCAATATATTGTCTGAATTTGAGGAACTTTAAAGTCACGTTAATTGAGTGATGAAGAGGAATTTAATAGGGATAAGACCAAAGAGGTGGGATAAGCCAGATCATACAGGGACTTGTAGGAGAATATTGAAAGATTTTAGAACAAAAGTGACCACACAGTCTGCTTCTAATTTTATTTGTGTTTATTTTATTTTGTTTAATTAATTGTTAAATTTATTGGAGTGACATTAGTTGGTAAAAATTACTCAGGTTCCAGGTGTACAATTCTACATTATATTGTCTATGTGTTGCATTATGTGCTCACCAACCAGTCAGTTCTCTTTCCATCACCATGTATTTGATGCCTCCTATTTACTCCTCCACCTCCCTTCCCCCTTCCCCTCAGGTAACCACAAAACTATTGACTGTGTCTGAGTCTTTGCTTCTTTGTTACTTTTAGTTTGATATTCCACCTGTAAATGAGGTCATATGGTTCTTGATTTTTTCAGTCTGACTTATGTCGCTTAATATGACTTTTAAAGAATATATATGTTGTCTGACAATCTATGCCTGTTGATTGGGATATATAGACCATTTCCATTCAAAGTAATTATTAATGTTTGGATTCATTTCAGTCATCTGTAATTAGTTTTCTAGATAGTTTCTATAATTTATTGTACCTCAGTTCTTTTTGACAGCATTCTTTTGTCTGAAATATATTTTTTTACTGTAGCATTTCCACTCTGTTTATTTTTAAATGCATTTTTGGGTTATTTTCTGAATGGTTTGATTGCTTTAAGGATTATAATATGCATATGAATTCATTAAAAGCTACTTCAGATGAATATTAATTCAATTTTGGTTGAATTATCAAACATTTCAATATAATTTCATTCCTTTTTATGTTATTGTCATATATATTATATTTATATATATTATGAACCCAAGCAATACCATGTTGCATTTATCACATTGTATGATGTTTTTCTTCTAAAGAAGCTAAGAAAGAGGAGAAAAATATATATATTCATGTACATTTACATAATATAGATTAGATTTATACTGTGTATATTTATTTGCCAATTTCTATTTTTGGTCTTAATTTGTTCCTACAGATTTCAGTTACAATCTTATATCAGCTTTTTATTTTTTGTCATCCTGAAGAACTTTTCTTTAATGTTTTATGTAAAGCAGGTTTGCTAGCAACATTTCTTAGTTTTATTTTATCTATGTTTTTGCAGTGTATATAATTCCTCATTGACCATTTGCGTTTTCAACACTTTTAATAAGCCAACCCACTGCGTTCTCACCTCTGTTGTCTCTGATGAGAAACGATACCAATGTTCCCTTCTATGTAATGAACTGTGTTCTCTTATTGATTTTAAGATTTTGTCTTTGTCTTTCAATAGTTTGAATATAGTATATCTAAGTATAGATCTCTTGTTTTTACCCTGTTTTTTAGGTTTGTTGAATTTCTTGGTTATGTGGATTATTGTTTTCATAAACTTTGGAAGTCACTATTTCATCACATATTTTGTCCCCTCCTTCTTTTCTCTCTGGCTACACAAATGTGTGCTTGATATTACACAGATCTCTGTTTATTTTCCTTCACTCATTTTTCTATTCTGTTCACACTGGATAATTTCTGTTGACTATGAGCCACCTTTTCTTGTTTCTTTGCAAGCAGGCTATTTATTCTTTTGTTGAAAACTGGTTGTTTTAGAAAAGATATTGTAGCAACTCTGGATTGTAATATTTTTCCTTTGAATGTTGGTGATACTTTTTATTAGTGTGTTTGATTCTGTGCTTAGTAACTTGCCTCAGCTAAATCTCTATTCTGTCTAGTATGTGACCATTCATGTTCCTGGTTCATTTATATATATGCTTGTTTTGATGTTAAGCCTCACTTCCTAGTGGTTGCTCATATGTTTGAGAAGTTTTGTAATCAGCCCATAATGGCACTGATCTTTTGCTCAAACTCCTTAAAGCTTTCAACTTCTGCCAGAAGGCCGTGAGTAGTGAGAGAATGAATTCTAGGTTCAGTCTATTTTCAAATCTGCCACAGTGGCCCCCTTTTAAACCTCCTATGCATACGTTAGCAGCTCAGAATTGGCCAGGAAGATGTGAATAGAAGGGCTTACTCTGGTTTCTACTGCATATGTGATCATTCTGAGTCAGGAATATGCTTGTCTCCTAAGTACACATTATCAAGCTAGTAGACATGATGTCTTGACCTCCCCTACTCACTTACCTCTGAGAAGTCACTTCCATGGATGCTGCTGGATGTGGATGTCACCTGTATCTCCAAATAAAGTAAACTCCTTATGGCCTGAGGCATCCTGGGAGAGCCACCACACTGAATTGGAAGTCTGGGAATAAGATGGGGGCATCCCAGCCAGACTCTCACAGTCTCCACTGTTCTTAATACCCAACCATTTTTAAGATGTCAGTGCTTTTCACAATGTTTTATGCTTTTGCTTGATTTTCAGAGCACTGAAATGGTTTTTGTTGGTTTGTGTTTTTGTTTTGTTTTTTGATTTTCCATTTTCTTTTTTGGGGAGAGGATTTGCCAGTCTCCTCAATCAGCCATACTCATAATTCCTGTCACTCCTAAAAAAAAAAATTGTTTGCAAATTGCATGACACACTGCTTTCTGAAATGGAGAGGTTATCAGTTTGGACATTTTGAGATGGAAAGTTGCCTCCTCCCTTGATTTTTTTGTTCAACTACAACTCAAAACTTGTTTAAAATATAAAGTCAAAACTGTACCACATACTGTGAAGCCATAAATTCAGAGAAAATTTGCCTTCAAGGAGATTTTTAAAAATTCATCTTAAAAAGACATTAGTGTAAAAAGGTATTTATTTTCTTGTTTTATTTTGTTTTCCCTTTTGTCTCTTGCATCTCAGGAAAGGTGGTTCATGCCAGGCCAAATTGCCCCTTCAGCTACTCAGGAATTTGCTTTCTTGCGTCCCTATCAGGGGCAATTATCATACTCTGCTTTAACTGAGAGAGAGCTCAGAGATGTGGTAAATTGGGAAAGTTGATGAAAGAACAATATCTTAGAGCTAATCATCTTGCTTCAACAAAAGTCCTTTTTATTTCAATGGGGCAGGATAAAAATGAACATATATTTTAAATGTTCTCCCGTGTGTCTCTAATTGCATTGTAAGTTGCTTAAATTAGATAATTGCAACAATTCTAGTGGACTCAAGTATTTCACTGAACTTGGCTGAGCTTTCCCTTAGCAGGGGTCTCCAAACTTTTCAGCCCGCGGGCCGCATTAACTATCAAACAGCAGTTTGGGGGCCGACTACACACTCGAGGTCCAAATAAAAAAGAATCAAAACATAGATGTTGCTTTTAATTATTTATTTAATATTATTTTATTCAGATAAAAACGTCTCCATGTGCCGGATGAGAGGGCCTTGCGGGCTATAGTTTGGAGACCCCTGCCTTAGAGGAATGTGATTGTGAAGCATTAAAAAAAGCAAAACACAAACGATTACTCTCTGCCTGAAAATATATAAGAGATCTAAAGAAACAAGTGTTTACAAATAAGAGATTATATTTTAAAAATATTTGCACTTATGTGTTTCATTTTTATTTAATTATAAAAGGCAAATTTTGTAGCTTTCTGTGACAGACACTACTACCTACACACCAGTGTGAATCTTCCTCATCCTCCTTTTAGTAATAAGATCACTTTAGTTTTTCCTATGTTTATAACTGTTCAGCTAGAGCTGCATTTGCATCTAGGAGAGGTCATGAAATTCAGCCTCAGAGAGGTTAAGTAACATGCCCAATCTCACACAGTAATTATTGGTGGAACTGGTACATGAACCTATGTCTCCAACCTTTAATAAAACCTTTAAGTGCAAAATTAATTTTCTAAACTACCCTTTTGGGATAGGCTGTGTTCAAAATTAGCAACTGTCCTTTTGATATGTATTCATTCTTAATAGCAACTGATCTTTTTATTTACATTAAGAATTTTTTTCTTTATGATGCTGATGAAAATATTTAAAAATTATTCTCACTGAAGAGTTTATTCATATTTATTTTAACCTTAATCACTTCTAAATTATGTGATAATAATCTACAAATGGCCAAAGAGAATCTGCTATTCAAAAGGTCATATAACTTCCATCATCATAAGATAAAATACCAGACAATGACGGTGCAGTTTTGGTATAATAGGCTGTTCTAAATGCTGAGTGTGCAAGAATCAATAGTTCATTACTTTAGTTGTATGCACAAATGAAAGGAAGATTAACAGATTATAATCTTCAGCTCAACCTCTAAAGTAAAGAAAATGTGGAGTTTAGGTGACATGTGGTTCATTTAAAATGATTCAGTACCAGGGATAAATATGAAAAATAGACATTTATATTTGAGAGTAATGTGGCATTTTTGTTATTTTTATTGTGAGCTTAGGTTTCTAGCCCTGCCCTTTACTTCCACGTACTTTAGAATGGAAGGAGCTGTGTCAGTAGAAGAAAATTCAGGATAGGAGTCAGAAGACATGGGAGTGAATGCTTCTGGATTGAACAATGATTACCTGAGATACTTCAGTGAAGTAGTTGAGTTCTTTCTTTTTTTTTTTTCCAGCCAGTTCTGGCTGGATTTCTTTATGGGAAAGATGAGCATAGTTTCACGTTTCATCAATTCTGAGACCTATATTCTTTTCATATTTTAACTTCTTCTAAATTGGACCACACATAGCAATAAATAGCAACTTATAATTACAAGTGACAGTGTGTTTATGTTCTTAGTGTTCTTAAGATAATAATGCATCTTTTAGTTGATGGTATCATTGACTTAATCAGATCACCTTGAATTTGTAGAGGAAATATAGAAAAGGTTAAAGAGGGATGCCTTTTAAGATATCACAGATATTTAGAAATAGTAAATTTACTTCAGCTTTTCAAAAATACACCTAAGTGCTTAAAAACAAAATTGACCATAATATTTGTTTAATAATGTCAGAACTATATTCCTGAAACAAAACTGTATTCTCCATTTCAAATAATCTATTGATGTGTGGTGTAGAAATAAAACTGGAAGATCTAAATCAAGGTATATTTTTGGGGTGCTGATCTTCAAGAACAAAGAAGAAATTCAGTGTCTAGGGACAGAAAGCAATTTACCAATGAAGAGGAAAACTTAAGCTAAGGTTTTTTTCCTCAACAGTGTATGATATGAGAACTCTGTAGCAATGTATTATGCATTCTCTTTTGAATGAAACAAAGTATTACAAATAATTTATACACAACCAAATTGTTCACATTATTTAAATGAAGCTGGGAGACAGGCATTCTCAAAAGGCAAAAATTCAGCACTTAAACCTTTGCGTTTCTCTTGGAGAATAAAAATTCTTGTTAATGAAATCTAGCCCACAAAGGAATGAGTTCATAATAAAAAACTTAGAACTGAATGTATATGAAAAGGACTGGTAGTGAGCATTTAGTCTATTTTAAATAAATTTAAAATAATGATTAGAGAAGATAATATATATGCAAAAAACACTGACATATTAAAATTCCAATATAATTAAGAAAATTGAAAGGGAAATGAAGTTTCTCCTCATCTTGCATAGCAGAGCCAGGTGACACAGTTTAAGCTTGATTAAATTTGTGAAGTGTAGTTAAAAACTTCCAACCACAATATTTCTTATGGTTTTTAATTAAATTTTAGTAATACCTTTTACAGTTAAGAAACATTTCTTAAATATAGTAACTGTTTTAGTTTATCCAACCACCAACATTTTTGTCATGTATGCTAATTTTAACTGAAATTAATCTCAATATTTTAAAAGTATGAAGAATGTGAATCTGTTCAGTAATGTCTTTATAAAATAATATTCTTATCTGTTTTTCCATTCATCTAATTATCTATACTAATAGAATGCTTTCAAGATCACAGAATATATGAACATTCTGAATGAAGTGTACAGAATGTTGGCAATTGTTATTGCTCAGTGGCAGAATTTGGGCTGATTTGATTCCTTCTCGTTAAAAAACAACAAACAAAAACAAACTAAGAGCATATCTATTTATAAATCTAGAAATGACAGTAAAATTAAAAGTTGGTGTGTATACATGTCTAGCTAGATCCTACTGGCCACCCTCACACTCCACCACACTTTTTGGAGTCTGCTCCTGTCTTGTGTGGCTACTCGGTTTTGAACTTGCTGATTGTTAGCTCTAGTTTACAGTTATTCCTTAATCAGTCGTGAGTTGTCAAGACCAAGATATGGATAACTGCCTTGCATTGTATCCTTCCACTATCATTAGAGAACAATGGTGACAGTCTTTTAAAAAAAGTTCAGTATTGGTTTATTAATTAGAATGGTATTTTTTTGCAGAGTAGTTAACGTTGTGTCCATGGACGTCACATGGTCCTTAGTCAGGGCACACTGCAAATTACAAAGTATGCAACCTTGAGTAAGTTATCTAACATCTCTCAGACACATTTTTCAGTTCTGTAATACTGATTTAATGAAAGTATTGAGCTCACAGGGTTGTTGTAAAAATTACATTATATAGCGTTGCAAAACACTTAGCATAATGACACACATGGAGAGCATAGTCAGCAAAAGCCACAAAAAGAATCAGTTGCCATTGTCCTAAGTTATGCAGAGGAGTTGTGCAGGACACTGTGGGAGCACAGAGCAGAAGGTCTCAACCTATATAGGAGGCTCAGCGATGTTTCCAATGCTCTGTGAGTCATCCATGCATCCCAGTATTTCCATAAAGTGTTTGGTGTAGTAGGAGAACTCTGTGAGTTTCTGGTGATAGTGAGGAGAAATGGTTTCAGTAATCATATTAGAAATCTGTTTTCTGTTCTTGTTTAAAAAAAAAATTTAGGAGGTGTTGTGTGAATTTTTGGGTATCACTTGCCTGAGAACAGCTCTTTAGGTAATGAGCGCTCAAAGGGGCTTACACAGGTCGTAATATATAATAACTTTAAGCTTAAAGTGTTTTCCCTTTTTATTTTTCTTAACAATTTTAACAGGAAGTGAGGAATTTGAAAGAGAAACCCAAACCAAAACAGCAGACACTCACACAGCTGAAGATACTGACATTTTTTAATTGTAAATCTGACGGCTTTTTAGGTATCAGCGAATCTTGTTCTGACCCAGGCACCCGTATTCGATCACTTTCTGAATCACGCCTTATATACAGCAGAGACCTTGGTACCAACTGACATCAGGAAGCGTAGTCATATTGACAACACCAAATGGATCCTGCTCAATTAAAATGTCTGCTTGTCCCTCTTGCTAGAAAAATCTCTCAGCTTTGCCTGTGCCACAGGGTCAGAAACAGTATTCGAGAGGTATGCAGCTACCTCCCTAGAAGACTGGGCACGGACACAGGAATGGAGGTGGTGACCACAGCAGAACGCCACCCAGACAGTCAAGCTTTAGAATGATTGTTTCAAGTGCTGTGATTTAGAAAGTCTAAACTGTGCAAAGTGCCTAAGCTATAGAGGTCATTGCTCAGGGTCCTTATGCAAGGATTGGAGGAAGTAATTACACCTGGAACGGTATGTGTTTCTTGCAATACCCCTATCTCCCCACACAGGTTGGTAGGTATAGCAACTGAGAATATATATTGGAAGGTTTTCAAAACTCGGTTGACAAATCTGTCTTTTAAATACAGGGAAACAGCAAAAATATCATTAAGAATCAGTTTATATCCACCCTCCTCTCGCCCCAGATGAGAGAATTGCTGTAATTGCTTCTCTTGCAAAATGTTTTCTAAGTGCCAAGTTATGTAGAGAATGAAGCGTTACCTAGCAATATGGCCAACTTTCAATTATCCATGGCAATGGGAGACAGGGATAGTAGAGATAATTAAAATTCACAGACTGTCCCCAAACTTGAGTTTAATCGTTTGCATCATTCTCCCCTTGCACTAAGCATGTCGGAGGCACTACCTAGAGATGATGCCTTTTGATTCATGTTTCATCTCTTTCATGTTACTTGATCTCCAAACAGGGAAAAACCACAGAAAGCTTTATTTTATCTTTCTATCTTCAGGGCCTAATAAAAAATTTGGATCGTGGTAGATGTTCAAAAAATATTGAACTTGTTAGAATGAAATGAAACGGTCACAGGAAAGACATTGTGGAGGGAAAGGATCTTTATAATTCCTGAACTGAGAGCTAGATATGATCTTACTTATTTTTATACACCAGATGAGCCAGAGTTTTCTAATATTCGAAGAATATAAGTAGCTTTCCATTTAAAGTTAGTATACTTAAACTTATTCATTCATTTATTTACAAATGTGAATTAAATGTTTACAGTGTGCCAGTCTTTGTTCTGAGTATTGGACATTTAGCGGAGAACAAATTGATTAGGTTCCTCCCTTCATGGAGCTTAGATGCTAGTTAGAGGAGTCAGATTAAAGGCAAAGTTTTAAAAAATTAGGGGAATGTGTTAGTGCTGTGTGGAAAATACATGAGGATACACTACAGTGTAATTGGTGTCAGGAGAGCACTAATATGGCATGATAAGGAATTCCTGTCTGCTGAAAGATGAGACTAATCCACAAGGGGTCAGAGAAAGAAGATTCCAGGCAAAGGGACTTAAGCAGACACAGACTTTTGAATCTTAGAAACAAATATTGTGTAGTGTAAAACCTCAACTCACATCACTCCTTCAAATTGGAATCAGCTGTACCTCACCCCCAAGTTATTCTTTTTCCCTCAGTCTCAAATAGGAAGTTTTAAAATGGTAATTTCTAGTTCTAAACAAGTAATTCTTAACCATAGCTATGCCATAAACTCACTTGAGACTCTAATTAAATACATAACTCTTTTGTTTATTGTAATACACACACACACACACACACACACACACACACACACACACACACACACGATCCATCCTTTTTAAAGGAATTCTGGCCTTCAGTAACAGCTCATTTTGTCCTTGGAATACTTTAGTCACTAACTGAATGCCACTTAGCAGTTAGGTACTACTCTAGGTACTGGTATTAAACACAAAAACCTACTTTCTTATGGACTTTACCTAGGGCATAACTTTTAGGTGGTTTTACAAATGGCCTGTGGCCTTGTTTTCTGCAGTCATTGCTTTTTGGGCTAAACATTCCTTAATTGCCCACTGCCAGGAGCCTGCTAATATAATATGTCCATGTATTCTTTCCTGAAATATAAGGGAGATGCACAGTGTTCTGCTAACCTTGAGAAGTTAGTTACATTGCTATTTATTTGCCTTACAAAGAAGATTGTATACATTGCTATAATTCTGGTAGCCTAATTAAAAGAGCTAAAGTAAATAATAATCCCTCTGAGTAGAAACTAGTTCAGCCATGATTCTTATGACTCCCACGTCGTTTTCATGACATTATTTTTCTCCCCTTTGCTGATAGGCAGATATTTTCACACGTGTGAGAGTTGAGGCTTCACCCTAGCACAGAGACAAGTGATAAAGGATGCTGTACCTCCAAGGAGCCTGGGAAATGATGCTCTGGGTGAGGTTCCTCTATTTCCACCCTAGGGGTGGACCTGAAGCCTTGCTTTGAGAACCAGATGGCCATGTGCAGCTCTGCTTTGTGAGCAGGTGAAGGATGGAGGCAGATAGCTCTCACTGGTGGAGACTGAGAGCTTCCTCAGGATACATCTTACCTCTATTGCCCAGACATGGAGTGGGCAGCGGAGATCTTGATGAGGATCTTCATGAGATAAAAGTCAGTGTGAATTGTGTTTCTACTAGCCCATCTATAAGAAAATGGTGGAAGTTTGTGGAGACTATTTGAAACCTGGGGTTTTTAGGATTGAACAGATCTGATTTTGAAGCTCAGGTCCTACAGATATAAATTTTTCAACATGATTGCTTCTCATCAAGTCCAATGAGCTCATCATAAAAATTGTGTTAATATAAGCTAAAATATTAACAGCAACTTTCTAGACCTGGGCCTGTTTCCTCCCAGTTGATGATTTATTCACCACCAGTAGAATAGGTTCAGCATATATATTTTTCATTTAATAATTTTTCTGCTTTATTAAGAATAAACTGACATACAATAAACTTCATATACGTAGAGGTTACAATTTGATAAGTTCTGTCATATGTATGCAACTGTGGAACCATCACCACAGTCAAGATCATGAATATATATATCATTCCCCAAAGTTTACTGATGTCCCTTTGTAATCTGTCCATCCTGTTACCTCCCATTGGGCAGCCACTGATCTTCTTCCCTCCTGTCACTACAGATTACTTTGCCTTTTCTAGAACACATGAATGGAATAATAAAGTATATACCCTTTTTGTCTACGTTCTTTCACTCAACAAAAATTTGAGATATCTCAATGTTTAATATTTCAAAAGACTATTCATTTTTTATTACTGGAATATAATTCACATATTCTAAAATTCACCCCATTAAAGTATACAATTTAGTGATTTGTCAGTATTTTCAAAAGATTGTACAGTCACTACCTCTACCTAATTCCAGAACAATTTTATGTCCCCAGTGAGTCTTCACACCCATTAGCAGTCTTTCCCAGTTTTTCCACTCCCAAGCCCATGTTAATTTGCTGTCTTTATGGGTTTGCCTATTCTGGACATTTTATATGAATGGATCATACAGTATGTGGCCCTTTGTGGTTCTTTCATTTAACTTGTTTTCAAGTTTCATCCTTGTGGCATATATCAGTATTTCATTCATTTTTATGGCTGAATAGCATTCTATTGTATAGATATATTACATGCATTCATCTGTTCATTGGTTGATGGGCACAGGGGATTTCAATTAGGGACAAATGTGAATAATGTTGCATGAACATCCCTGTATAAGTTTTTGAGTGAAAATGTTTTTAGTTCTCTTGGGTATAAACCTAGGAGTGCAATTGCTGGGTCATATGGTAACTCTGTGTTTATCTTTTGAAGAATTGCTCAACTATTTTTCAGGTGGCTGCACCATTTCACATTTCCATCAATAAATCATAAGGGTTTCAGTTTCTCCACATCCTTGCTAAAACTTGTTTGATTATAGCCATCCTAGTGCATGTGAAGTGGTATCTCATTGATTTTACTTGCATATCCCTAATAATTAATGATGTTGAGCATTTGTCCACGTGTTTATTGGCCATTTATGTATTTTGGGGGAAATATACACACACACACACACACACACACACACACACATATATATACATACATACATACATACACACACACACACACACATACACATTCTTTGTACTGGATTTAGGACTTTTATCAGATAAGATTTACAAGTATTTCTATTTCATGTGTTGTCTTCTAATTTCCTTTACAGTATTATTTGAAGCAAGACAGCTTTTAAATTTGAATAAGTCCAATTTATTATTTTACCTCCCTTGGCTGTTTGTGCATTAGGTGTGGTCTAAGAAACCATTGCCTAATTCTTGGTCATGAATGTTTATTTACATCTGTTTTCTTCTAAGAGTTTTAAAGTTTCATCTGTCACATTGAGGTTTGTTTTTTTTTTTGATTGATTTTTGAATTAAGGTTGGATATGTTGGGAGGATGATGTTCAACTTAATTCATTTTATGTAGATATCTAGTAGTCTTAGCACCATTTGTTGAAAAGACTATTTTTTCCTCATTAATTTGTCTTGGCACTCTTGTCAAAAATCATTTAATTATAAGTATATGTGCTTACTCCTGAAATTGCAATTATATTACAGTGATCTGTATGCTATTTATTCTTATGCCAAAACCCTAGTTTTGATTGTGGAGAACAACCATGGAATTACGTATGACCAATTTTTTGGTATGGCAAACAAAACAAATGGAAGACCAGAAAAGGAAATAAATGGCTATTCAGAGTATATAAAAACATTCTTCTTGAGGAAATAGAGTCAACCATCGGCTGAGAGTCAGAAAGGGGAAAGTTATAATCAATTGTTTAAAGTTTAATTGCATTCACAATTTTATTTTACTATAGATGTCAGAGAATTATGCTTCAAAAACAGACAAGTCAAACGTCAAGGTTATTCACGGACCCTTAAATTATCTATATGCATTATAAACTAAATACCTTAGTCACAATCCAATGGGTGAGTACAGAGATACTTTCACTATTGAATTAATCACCTCTTCAGATGTAATGAATTGTATTCTCACACATCAAAATGAAATGATGATGAGGAAACATTAATTTGTTTGTGGTAGTGTTCTGTTGGGGAGGACGTGGCAGGGGACAGCAGAAAGCAGGGGCGCATGAATTTTTATGCATGTTCTCTTAACAATTTTTTCCCCTGAAATTTAAAATAGAGCATGATAATTAAGTTCATGGTAGCTGGCTAAAATTTGGCAGCTAGTTCACAGGTGTGGGAAGCATTTGAGTCAAGCCCTCCCCATGGTGAGAGTGCCAAAGTGAGTGCCTAGCTGTGCATAGGAGTTGCTTTGTCTGCCAAAACCATTGCTATGAAATGATCAGCAAGGTGGGTTGAGCGCTCACTTTGCAGCGCCGGGGACCCGGGATCGAATCCCGGCCCCGGCCCGTGCGGAACCATATGCTGAACTGGGAGCTCCCCTAGTTCAGTTCTCTCTCTGTCTCTGTATCTCTCTCTCTCTCTCCCTCTCTGTCAAAAATATATAAATAAAAATATTAAAAAATAAAAAAGAAATGATCAGCAGAATGAACAACAATGCAAACACTAAACACAACTGAACACTGAATGAAAAGAGGACCCTGAGGATAAGAAATCCAAGGCTGGAGCTAAAGGTTGGAGCAAATGCTGTGTACATGCAGCCAGCAAATTCACCTTTTCAATTATTATTGTTAGGGATTTTCAGCTTTGTTAAGACTGTAGGATCATTGGTACTTTATTAACACAACATTCCAAACCCTTGTGTATAATACTGGAGTTGGGAAAAAAAGTTAAAGATGATTTAGACTAAATGGATTGTGTGGTAGTTGAATATCCTTACAGCCAGGAACTAAACTAAACATGGGTATACAGAGGTGAATATATAGTGCTCACCTTCAGAGAGTGTATGATGCTAATATACCATTGGATCATAGCACATTTCTGATAAATTACAATAAAAAATGTGTTACGGTCATATGCACATTCTGTTATAAAGGGTAAATATAGGAAGCAAAGTTAAGTTAGGATAGAATGCCAAGCAGACTTTGTAAAGGAGAATGTCGATTGTGAAGGACAGAGAATTTCAGGTAGAAGGCACCAGGGCATGTAATAGCATGGCATGTTCAAGAACTGTGTGGAGATATTCCATTTATGAACATATTACCTGTACATAGTTGGTTTTTTCTTTTTAAATTTCTGCTTTTCTTCCGGCAAATCTTCCTACATGACCCAAATAAGGCCAAGTTTCTAGAATTTTTGTTGTGTAGTTGTATTTAGATTACTCCTAGTTTATA
Organism: Craseonycteris thonglongyai; assembly: GCA_004027555.1. Taxonomy (NCBI): domain Eukaryota; kingdom Metazoa; phylum Chordata; class Mammalia; order Chiroptera; family Craseonycteridae; genus Craseonycteris; species Craseonycteris thonglongyai. Next base: position 18,928 of record PVKE010009640.1, on the reverse strand, counting down.
GTAGTACTCAGTATGTACAATTACACTTGGTAACTATGGTAGATTATATTATTTATTAAAAATTCTGGGGAAGCCGGGATGGCTCAGTGGGTTAAGCGCTCACTTTGCAGCGCTGGGGACCGGGGATCCAATCCCAGTCCCGGCCTGTGCGGAACCATATGCTGAACTGGGAGCTCCCTCAGTTCAGTTCTCTCTCTGTCTCTGTCTCTGTATCTCTCTCTCTCCCTGTCAAAAATAAATAAATAAATAAATAAATAAATAAATATTAAAAAAAAAATTCTTCTTTTTTCTTTCTGCCCTTACAGTGGTTTCGTATGAGTGAAATCTACTTTTCCATTTCATTTATGTTGGACTTGACCTTCTGACTTGTACTGAGCTTTGGAATTTGGAAGGAAATGGTAGGGTACCATTTTTGAGATATGTCCTTAAGAAGCTGGCTGCCGCTCATCTCTCTCAAGCTTCTCTGATCCATTATGGAGTTAGAAATCCACTAAACCATGAGTGTGAATTAAAATGTTTGTCACGATAAGCCACTGAGATTACGGAGTTATTTTTATACAGCAGTACTGTACCAAAAGCTAATAAAGTCACTGTGCTCATTTTTAAAAACTACTGTAGACTATTAGTTGTTGCTTCAAATGAACAGTATAAATTTGAGTTTTCAAAGCAAACTAATGCTAAAAACCAAAGTGTACTTTTAGGATTAAAAACCAAATAAAATAAAAACATTTAAAAGGTGAAATAAACGTCATAAAATAAGATCATCCTGTAGACTTGTGGGATAGATTTTCAACAGCAATCTGAGGGTAATGTAGAAGACTACAGTGATAAAGGTGATAAATAAAATCAGTAGAATGTTGGACCACATTATATTGGGCTTTGTTATAAAATGTTTCTGATGAATATGTAACCAAAGTCTAATTCAAATTTTTTTCCCTGGCTATAGTATATAAATTTTGAACTGCTCTTCACTCTCACCAGTGTCCATATTCCTATCTTGCTTTATTTGCTTGTCCTGAACATATATCACTACTTAACACACTTTAAATCATTAGTCAAATATTTTGTTCACTCTTTTTCTCTCCACCAGAATGTGAGTTCTATGAAGTCAGGGCCTGGTCTGTTTTGTTTGTCTCTGTATTTATTTCCATATCTAAAAAAGTTACCTAGTAAATCATAGGCACTGAATAAATATTTATTGGAAAGAAAAGAATAAATGCTAGAGAAAAAAGGAAATTACTTACATCTTTGGAATGGATGCAGTTCACCCAATCAGAGAAATTACCACAAAGAAATTCCTCAGTAGAAGGAATTGGAAAGTTATTAATGCCTCTAGAATACCGTCCCTTTGTCCATTTTTCAACACTGCATCTCCTTTTTCTTTGTTCTGTGTGTGTGCACAACTTAGTCCTATTTGCTCCTACTATAGATGGTCTTTTAGAAAGTAGTAAAGATGGCTACTGGCAGCTTCAGAAATGTATTGTCTTGTAACAACTTCTGAGGGAAAAAATATGCTTCTCCCTCTGTATATTTTACATCTGTCTCCAGACAGGTACATGATTTAGGTGTGTTTAGGAGCATAAAGTTTGAAACTGCAGCCAAACGAATGAGGGAGAGAGAGTTGTCAGAGCGAGACGAATTTGGGTAGAAAACACGCTACTTGTACTTTATCGGTTCAACTCCAAAGGGAGATTCTGCATCCGATATCAAGTTTACTAATATTAATGAATAAATATGCGATTTATCACAGAACTTGGGTGTGGCCCTTGAATCTATCTCATCAAGCCTAGAAAAGGCCTTTGAATTCATTTCACTGTAGGCTTTCATGCATCTCTACATATTGATTGATTTTGTATTTTTGTATATGTCATAAAAAATTGCAGTCTACCAAACTATCTACAACAAGTAGGACTGGGCATATGGATAACATACCAGGTAGGATATCATTATTTGTAGGAGCCACAAGGAGTTAAACTCCTCACAAGGCTAATGTGAAAAGCCAGGAGGAGGCATAGCAGAGGTCACTCAACAGCCAAAGTTTGAACAAGAATACCTATTCAGGTCAACACCTAGATACAAGAGTAGCCACGAAAAAATTCAAGGTGGAATCAGAGAAAGCAGGAATCCACGAAGGGGAGGAATTGGAAGCATAATAGCTTATTGAGTAGAGTAGACTCTCATGAAATTGCCTTGGCACATTCTGATTCATCATTTAGAAACCGTAACTCAGGGCCTGCTGAGAGGTCACTGAATCATAGACATTTTTGGATCCATTGGTCTGAGTCAGTGTTTAGGTAGCCAACTCCATCATATAACCTCATTTCAGTAACTCCTTGAATTCCTGATAAATACATCATTTTCTTGTTGGATTTGAGTTAATTGATTATCATTTTGGATGTCAGCTAAGGCCACATCCAGTGCTCCACATTTAGTCACCAAAGTTGCCATTTGATACCTATTCATTGCTTGATCTTTATTCTTGGGAATTCTTTCCACAGTCCCTCTTCCCCAGTCCCTCAAGAAGGAGCTCACTTGAGAAGTTGGTTCCTTTTCATTCTGATCCACCACAATCACTTTAACTAATATCAAGAAACTTTCATTAAACATATCAGTTACCTATAATACCTAGTCAATTTTAATTTAATAGTATTTAAATAACGATTTTTTAATAATATTTAGAGCTTGTTATTTTTTTCAAGTGGCAAAAAAAAGTGAACATAATCTAGACAAAAATAATTGTTCTAAAGAGCTTGGAGGGTATACTGTGACCCACATGAATAGATGTGTTTCACCTATTGAAATCAACTGAACTGTTTCAAAATACCAGTTTGTGAAGCTCTTGGAAGCCATATCCCTTTCTGCTTCATGTTAAACACAAAATAGATGTTGGTGATTGGGCTCTAAAACATGTACATGCATCAGTTTGTTAATAAACTTTTGTAGAATGAATCATTAATCTTTAAGATAGATGGGTTTTATAGTTATATTCCACTTAGGAGGCAAGACTTTATCTTGGTTTGCCGGTTTTCTCTCTCAGTTAATTAAACAAGCAGACAAACAAACAAACAAACAAAACGCCCAGGGTTCTTTCTCTTTTTACTCTCCTAAAGTGAGGAAAGTTGGAGTTAAACATTTTTATTTGGCACTGAGTAAAATAGTATAAAATTTGAATTAGCTTTGGCTCAACTCCTTGACCTGAGGGTTCTAACTAGTCTAGATTCTTTGGTCATTTGAGAGTATTCTCTGCTTGACCAGTTTAGTGTGAGGGTTGTGGGCTGCAGGGTATTTGTTAATAGTTTTTAACGCCAATTAATTCTAAAAATTTGGTAGACCTGTTGTCTCACCTGTGTACTAAGTGTGCTCAGATGCCCTGACCTTACATTAATGATGGTGCTGGATTTTAAGTGGTTGCCCCAAATCTGATTTTTTAAGGAGAAACTTGGCAAAGATATTTGCAGTTATTTCTTCCTACATGCTTTGCACCCCGTGTCTAATACCTATGCTATCAAGGCTGTGGGTAGCAGGTTCTATTTTTGCTTTTTGTTTTTCTCTCTCTCTCTTTATTTAGATGCCCAGGAAGAATTTTTAATAAATATTAAGAAGTCTATACTTTTCATTGGAAGTTTTGCTTGGGATTCCAATCATCCTTCTGTTTCATAGTGCTAGCTGATAAGAGTATATAATAAGGCAAAATATGAGCTTGATCACTGGTTCTACTGGATTAGCACACGTGAAGGACTTGTGCCTCTGTCCTCAAATCCCATCCTTGAGATGTTGCAGTGAGCAACTTGAAGAGTTAGAACATAGACTGGCATGGATTGCTAGAGAGAGACCATGCTTAACATGACTGGAGACTGGATGTGAAAACTCCCAATGTGCCCAGGTACAGAGAGGTCTGGAAGGGCCAGAGACGACACCTTAGGTTGCACATTAAGACTGACCCTCAGAGGAATTCACCCACTGGGAACATGGACCTATTAAATTATCCCTTCTTCCTCCAGTGAGGAAATGACAAAAAAAGGAACAAATTAGAAAACCAAGATTTTTCACCCCAACTATCACACTATAGGAGAGAAGAGGAAATAGCCTGCATTTTCCAGGGAAATTTCTTTGCCGTATTGAATCATTCTATTTACATATAAATAAGACCTGGTATAAAACTTGATATAGACTTCAAGATCTTATTGTTTTTTGACAGAGAGATAGACAGTGAAAGACGGAGAGAAGGGGGAGGGCCCAGAGCAGTCTCCATAGTTGTGTACTAACACTAACTATAGCTGATGAGCTAAAAAAATCACAAAAAAAATCTCTTAATATTTTAAGAAAGTTTATGAATTTGTGTTGGGCCACATTCAAAGCTGTCCTGGGCCTCATGTGGCCCATAGGCCATAGGTTGGACAATCTTGATTTAGTTTATTAAGTTGTGTACTATTTTTTAGATCTCAACTCAGCATCAGAAAAATTGCGATTTCTTCAACACCTTCTCTCTGTTGGACACTCTGCTAGGCACCCAGTAAGTGCCAACTCTATTTCTCATAACAACTTTACAAGAGTGGTTTTATTGCTTCCATGTTACAGCTGCAGGAACTGAGTTTCAGAACTTTTAAAGTCAGTAATACAGAGTTAGAAAAAGATTTCAGATTGTTTTGGTTTTGACTTAAAACCTTGCATTCACTACACTAAACATTTTTAAGCTAGAAGTCTTTCAATGAAATAGTTCTGCCCAAGTAGTCAGTCACTCATTAATAAAAGTGGTACATATAGGATCATTTCGAGAAAGTCATTTTGAAGAATATCAAGTTTTCTTAAAGTTCAATGTATTGATCTCCCATCACTTTCTCATTAACAATAATCAGTGTCATTATGATTGATAAGAGTCCATAAAGACACATTATAGAAGTTTAGCTCATCTTTGAGGCCAGATTATGGCTATACTCCAAACAAGTGATTGGACTGAGCCTAAAATAATTATTTTGCTTTAATAACTGCTTAATTAACTTAAAATAATCATAAAACCAACAATTTTCCCCAGATACAAACATATAACTACATAAACAAAGGGATAAAATACACTCAACATTAAGTAATAAATTACTGTAATGTTTATGGGAAACAAATTTAAATTTAGTGTTTGGGGTTGGCATTATCCTCATTTCATAAGAAGCTGATATAGTATATAAACATTGTAAATTAATATTTTCAATTAGGTTATATATGTATTTATGTACATATACATGTATATGTATAAGTTAAATATGTTATATGTGTGTGGCTATGAGTACACATCCATACACACCCACACTTACTTTCTGTCTTAAACATTTCTCAGTTTTCATGTTGAAGCACTAGTGTCACTAAGTTCTCCTCCAGTTTATTCGTGAGAGAATTAGTCCATGATTGGAGAACAACAATCATAATTACTCAAACAGCTTTGAACAACCAGTGTATTGGAATTGGAAATTGACAAAGTCAGAAAGAGCTCTAATAATTATAATTAGTAGGAAGGAATGGTATCAGCAGATGCTGCACTAGCAGCATTCAAACCAGTCCAATTATTGGTGGCACATTACATCTGTAAGCAAATTACAGAGCTTGTTGCAAGAAATTTGGAAGGTTGCTCACAGTAAATTCGTTATGCATTTGGCTTTTCTGGGATGAGCATCAGGTGGTGAAACTGACTCTGCAACTATAGAAGATCCTTTATTTTTGCCAGTTTTGTAATCGCTTATGATTGAAAGAGAATTAATAACTTACCTTAGCCAAGTGTTGGGTTATTTAACTGGCTGCTATGAGGAGGAACTGCTTTGAAATTCAGAGCAATGTCTTAGTTATGAAGCCTTTGATTGGTACATAATGGGCATTTCTTTTTCTCTTTTCGTGTATTTTAACACAGGAGATAAAGAAGATACCACTTTTTTCTATATCCCCAAATTTAAAACAAAAAAACCCTGCCAATTACTATTAATATCCTTAACCATTTTAGTCTCTATAACATTATTTTACCTTTAGGGAAGTTGTTAAAGGTAAGTCTAAGTGGGATATAATAATAATAATAATATTATAGTTAAAAATTCCTTATCTTTAAGTAATAATTTAATATTTTATTTAATCACCACAAACCTGTAAAATAATTACTTTATTAATTTCACTTTAAAGGTGAAGAAATTGAAGTGTAGAGAAATTGAGTGCTTTGTCCAATATAAACACTGAAAGAATGAATATTTAAACACTAAGACTAGTATTTATTCTTAGTTATTACACTATACTGCATTTTTTTTAAAGATTTATTTTTTATTGTTTTTGACAGGGAGAGAGAGAGAGATACAGAGACAAAGACAGTGAGAAGGGGAGGGCCCAGAACAGTCTTCATAGCTGTATATCATTGGTTTTTCCACGTAGTTTCATTCCACAGGTGGGTGCGGGGCTGCACAGGGCAGGAAGTGGACCAGGGTCTCACCCCAGTGAGAACCGAACTGGGGGCACTCTCCAGTTCAGCGTATGAGTGCACACGGGCTGGGACCGGGACTTGATACCTGGTCCCCGGACTTGATCCCAGGGCCCCGGACTTGATCCCAGGACCCCGGGGCTGCAAAGTGAGTACCTAACAAACTGAGCCATCACAGCTTCCCTTATGGTGACCAGATTTTAACATTGGTAAAGCGGGACACCATTGACCAGGGGGAAGGGGGTTCTTGATTAAAAATTGGGTCTATCTCCCGCTGTTCCCTAGCTTGTGCATTCTTTCCAAAAATCGGGACTTTTTTAAAACGCTGCGGGATGTGGGACAAATTGTTAAAAATCAGGACTGTCCCGCCAAAAGCAGGATGTCTGGTCACCTAGCGATATCGCACTTCTTAAGGAGCGTTTCAATGACTATAATAACTTGAAAAAGCTAATATTTACTTAAATATGTGTTTATTTCAGCTGACATTCATTCACTGTTTCAGGTGTGCCAGTCAAAGAATACAATGATTTAAAGATGTACTGTCCTTTTAAGAGCACAGACTATCATAGGAGATATAACTACAATCATGAATGAGAAATTAAAGTTACAGAAGCAGCACAGTGAGATTTCAGATGTAAGAGCTAATATTGCTAGGCGTAAGTATAGGTAAAGCTGTAATAAAAAGGAAAACCCAGAGACAGGATGTAGTAAATTACCTGTGTTTGGATTTTTGCTTTTTTTATTTTTTGTTGTTGTTAAATTTATTGGGGTGACATTGATTGATATCAATTACATTGTTTCCAGGTGTACAGTTGTACATTACATTGTCTATACAATGTGCTCACCACCCAGAATCAGCTCACTTTCCATCACCGTATGTTTGATTCTCCCTCCCTGCTTTTGTTTTTTAAGTAAAATTTTTTTGTTTTTTAGTAAAATTAATGAAATTTTTTCTGACATTTTGTTGTTATTAAACAAAGCACTAGGTTTTACTCCCAGGACATTGCCACCTGATTGTTACTGTTCATTGCCAATTACAAAAATTACATGTGTTAAAGATTACCTGACTATGAGTAATGTTTTTTATAGTAACTGTCCTGATCACCAGCGATTACATTGAGAGAAAACATTGCCTTTATTTCTTGCAATATAAGTACTGGCAAACTTCGTCTTTGCTGGACACTATGTCTTTTCCATGTTAATTGCGACCCTTGAAAAATTGAGTTTCTCAATTTTAGAAAGAGCATCTTCCTTCAGTTTTTCTTAGGCAAGGAGGAGCTTGATACCTGTGCCTATTTCTAGGGCACCAATCTGTAACATGTGAGGAGTCTCCAGCGAAAAGTTAGCCAGACTCACAGAAGAACAAGTCCACAGAATCCTGGATAGTCCCCCAAACTCCTGGCTATGTACCATTTAAAATCATAGTTGGAAGAGAGAAAAGATAGTGCCAGAGAAGTGATGGCAGTATAGCCTATCATTATACAGTGGTGACATGTCTTAAAAGTGGCTGCAGTTTTTTTTATTGCTTCTTTTTTTAATATATTTTTTTATTGTTTTTGACAGAGAGAGAGAGTTACAGAGACAGAGAGAGAACTGAACTGGGGGAACTCCCCAGTTCAGCACATGGGTCCCCACGGGCTGGGGCTGGGGCGGGGATTCGATCCTGGGTCCCTGGTGCTGCAAAGTGAGCGCTCAACCCACTGAGCCATCCCGGCTTCCCAGGCTGCAGTTTTTGTAGCTCCTCCATCAAGAGTTGAAGTTTATTTTCCTACTTTCCCTTTGTAAAATCTATACTAAAATTTGCTGAAAATAGCTCTTTACTATTCTCACCGTGTCCGCGCGCACGCACGCACACACACACACACACACACAAAGGAAGGTAACTACTTGAGGGAATAGATATGTTAATTAGCTTGGTTGTGGTAATCATTTCACAATGTATATACATACATCATGTTGCACACTTTAAATATATGCTATATTTGTTAAGTATATACCTCATTAAAGCTGGAAAAGAAACAACCAGATAATGATGGAAATGGCCTATGTACTCCTGTGATTGGGCCCCAGGAGTACTATCACACTGCACTGCCTTTCAGGAAAGCAGTCTAAAATTTTTTTAGTGATTTTGTCTTTATCTGGAATGTCTTTGAGAAGGCCTTGTGAAGACTTTGGAGCCCATAGAGAACATAGCAGTCTCGTATTATAGTCATGATGTGTATGAGAATCATTTTTCATTAAATCTCTGATGTAATTGCATTGCTACTTAAGTTGCATTCTGAAAATAAAAGCTTTTTTTTTTTAGACATTAAAATCACACCAAACACTGGTGTGAAAAGAAAGATTACTATTCAATGAGTGGCAAGAGGGGGCTGATTTACAAGATTTGTGTATGCCTAAACTCTCTTAGGCTTTCTGAAATGTCCTAGATGTGAACCTATTATTCAATTACACTTATAAAAGAAATTTACACCACTTACTCTTCTTTTATCCAAATGATTCATAGCCATGGGGCGATTGACATTCCATAATGGTGTCTGGTAGTGTGTGCTTATTGTTAAATGTTGAGACCTTATAAAAATAATAAAAATGTGCCATGAAATTACATTAATAGAACCCATATTGTGATCCTGGATTCTTGATTGACATTTTCATCTTTGTTTACTCACTCACCACAGGGGAAGAACCTGCCATCACCGTGAACTTAACTTTCAAGTCTATTAAATAAATCTTACAGAGTTATGGATTCTGAATATTATACTAAAGTCATTTTATGACTAAAATGTGATAAGTCATTTTCTTTAAAATTATCTTATAATCTCAAATTTGCATTTATTTAAGCAATCACTTGATATAAGTTTTGCTTGTTTCTTTGTGGCCTTTAGACTGTAAGATTAAGTCTTATAATCTCACCTGAAATGTAAAAATCCAATTGCAGTCTTTCTACTTCTATAATTTTGACCCTATTGTAGTTCAGGATCAATGGATTTATTTCATGATTTCATTAACTGGGTGGAAAGAAGAAGGACAAACAATGTTCCTATCATTGAATTCTATCTATCTATCCCAGTATGTATGGCTTTGTTAAAAAAGTTGATTTTTTTCAAAATTTCTTGTTGCTCCAAAATTACACAACAACAATAAAGAACTTTCAAAAGCAAATTAAGGGATCCATGGAAAATGTTTCTACCTTTGAATATATGTAGATGTAAAAATCTAACAGTGGCAATGTTTTTAGAACACATTTAGCTTAAATTGGAACTTGTGCTGCTCAGGGTACCATATAATTCAGATCATTTTATTTTCTAGTTGAAGTTCCTGTTCAATCAGAATTGCCCCCAGGATATAGTAGGCGATTTCTATAATCAACCCAGAACCTTCCATCTTGATTAGTTGTACCACTCTGTGGTTCCTCTATAATTATCTAGTTGCACCATCTTAAAAGGTGTATACATTTTATAAGAAAGTGGAGTATTCTTCTAGGAAAATAAACTAGAACAAATATCAATATTCTGGCACAACACTGAAGCAAAGGAATGTATATATTTTTAAATCACAAAAAGAAAATCACTTAAATGTGCTGTTAAAACGTCACCTTAGGGAGTGACGGAATTGGGACAGTACAGTCTGTCTCTAGCATCTCCTCTTACTGGGATTTCGGTGCATGTGGGAATCAACAGAAACTGAAAATGCCAAAGGTGCAAAGTGCCATATAAACACACACGCACACGCACACGCACGCACACACAGTTGTAAAAAAACGCTGCCAGAATATTAGAGCCTTCAGCAAATTTACCCTCTATTCCACAAGGTGGGGTTGTTTCAATATGAAAGAGAAGAGTAAAAGGCTCAAACTGAGATGCTCTAACCCTATTTCCAGAACGAGAAAAGATTTTATTATCTTACCCTTAAAGAGGTGGAAAAGACAGGATTTTGTGAATGTAAGAGAGGAAAGTTCTTGGTGCACTTTATTTGTTCTTTTATCCTAAAAAATACTTTATCCAAACAAATTTGTAATAAAGAAGATTCTGTTGCTTATTCAATAATTAAGTAACACGAGTAATTAAATAGTTGGCTAAATCAACAAATATTTATTGATTATCTGCTATGTGCCAGGCAGTGTTGCACAGCCTGAATATAGAGAATTGCACAAATCAGTGAAAAGCAAACTATCACAACAGAACTGGTCGTGGAATTTACCTCCTATTAGGGCTGTGGAGGGAGGGGCCGGCTGAGCTAAAGAGGGAACACACAAACCAAAGACATGAGGCAGTCATCTAGCGTATTAGATCAATGTTGTCCAGTCCACAGCCTGCGGGCTTCACATTGGCCAGGACAGCTTTGCTTGCAGCCCAACACAAGTTTATAAACTTTCTTAAAACATTATGAAGTTGTTGTTTTTTCTTTTAAGCTCATCAGCTATTGTTCGTGTTAGTGTATTTCATGTGTGGCCCAAGACAATTCTGCTTCCAATGTGGGCTAAGGAAGCCAAGAGGTTGGACCTCCCCTCTGTTACATGATGATACCTTCTAGGTAGAAAATAAAAAGAATGGAGGATGCCCAGGGCAGGAAGTATTGTCACAATTATTTGGTCTCTGAAGATTTTCCTGAAAAGATGGCACCACTTGCTAGTAGATCAAATGTGGGAATAAAAGAAATAATGAATGAATGACTCCCAGATTATACAACTTACTGTGTTTTTAGGTTTTTTCCTCAGTCCATAAAAAACGTTCTGAGTAGTTTCTGTTTTGGCCTCTCTGTATCTGGCTTGAAGCCACTAGAGACTACCTAAGAAAGCTTATCTACTGAAAGTTATGTATCTTTGGATCTAGTGGCATTCTTGCCACTATTTGTGACTAGGACGTTTTTCCTAAAAATAATGGATTGAAGTGGATGGCCAGGTGGTAGCTCATTGAATGTTCATGGGTTGCCCTGAGATTCTGATCCTCTTCTGCTATTCTATTAGACTTTCTGACTGAGTGATGGCCATTGGGATGTAGGGGGAAAAGATATAAACTCTTCCCAAGTTAAAAAAGGATTTTAATACATATAAATAACTATTTTTGACAATAAGACATCATCATAGATTAGACAATAAGGCAGTAATTTTTCCCTTTAAATACATGAAATAGTGATGCTTCCTACAATCAATGACATCTTAAGATTTTGTGAAATGCAAGTAGTATTATCCTGACTAACTGATATTCCTTCACTTATTCCCATTGACAATTTGGCCTTTTTTTTTTTTTTTTACATATGAAGAGAGAAAACTATTTCTTACAGTGGAAATACATTTTCTTTATTGTGAAGATTTTCAAATGAAGAGAGTGAGATAGCTCAATTTTATTGAACATTTTCATCTAATACTGGGCTTTGTGTGTTCATACTAATGATCTAATTTAATTAGCACAGTAATTTAGAAAGTGTAGGTGGCTATGAGTCTATCCATTTTGCATGGATGTTGCCTGAAAGGGTTACAAATCTTGTTCAAAGTCATTTGGCAGCTAGAAAGTGTGGAGCGAAGATCTAGCTTTGGTGCTTTGTCACCAATTCTGTGCCTTTTACATTTCCTAGAAATAGTAAATGAAGGAGATTCATTGGAAAGACTTCAAAAACACTGTAACACAGTATTAAGAAGCACAGACTTGAGAGCCCAAGAGCTTCAATTTGTGCCTTAGCTCTTTCACTCAGTAGTTTTGTGACTTTGGGTAAGTTCCTTAACTAACCTGTGCCGTGATTTCCTCATATGTAAAATGTAGAACATTCTAGTATCTAGCACATGGAGATAGTGTAGAGATTAAATGAATTTGTGTACAGATAGGGCACTACATATATATAGGACACTATATATAGCCTAGATTATGTGCTTGTATTATTACTTGCATTCTTCAGAGTAGAATTTGCAATTAGAATCTCTGTGTGTTCTAAAATGCCTCTTTTACTACCTATGAGAGAAGACGACGCTAAACAACCCAGTTCGCTTAAAAAAGGAGGGAGTATTTTCATATAGACTGCATCTCGAAAGTAAAAAACCTTTTGGAAAGTATGTGCATAGGAAGGGGAGAGATAAGAAGGAAGAAACAAATTGATAGGATGAACAAATGAACAACTGATTCTACTTTTTCTCCATCACTCTGACTTGTTTCTCCTTATTTCTCCTTATTTCTTGATCATGGCTGACAAAGATTCCCATGTGGATCATCTTGCTGCAAATTGGACAGCATCTCTGAGAACTTAGTTCCATGCTTGAAATGGTAGTATCAGCCAGCAGTCAGACACTGATGTAAAGGGTTTTCTGGTGCAACAATGACACTAGCAGAGGCAGCAGTAAAAGAGAGATAACATGATGAGACGTCAACTTGATCTGTGGTTTATAGACCACGAGAGGCAAGACTTTTTGCACTACTGCTCTCTTAACTTTTTCTAACATTGCTTTCACCACTTGTTTGTTTCACTGATGAAATTCGTTCTACTACTGACAGTGACTGAGGTCCATATGCTTTCAAACTGAAGAGATTGGAAACAACACAGATTCAGTACAGGTGAAAAAGTTTCAATTAATTTGTATATTTAATTACCTATTATCTGACTTGAGTATTGGAGTATCTATGATGTGACTTGGTTATTTGAGTACCTATTACGTGAACCAGATATTGAAATATTGAAGGAAATAATGCCTCAAAGTTAGAATAAGATGTTACATAATGATAATATGAGCATCATAAAATGAATGTCCCTCCAAAACAAGTTATGTGTGGTGTGCTTCGAAGGGACACAGTCATATTTGGCTTATGGAACCATTTGAGACATTATAGAGAAAGTGTGTTTGAAATGGGTCATAAAAAATGATGCAATCTAGACAAATTGATCTGGAAGGAAGGTACTGAGTTCCTTCCTATTCCTCGCTTCAGTATTTGTGGCTTTCTTGTGGTGGTAGAAGTTGTAGTAGCTGGCTTACAGGATCGTTGGAAAATTTACTGAATTTATGTTTTGACGTCAGACTGTAGACATTTTGAGTGCAACTCATAAACGTATATAAAGATTTTTATTGGTTAAGATTTTTTCCACATTGCAATATGTTTTCATAGATATTCTTCTCCTCTCTCTCTCTTGCTAATACAGTATGCATATTTTTTACAACTACACATGTATCTTAACCCAGCATAAATATTATTAAGAGAAAGTGTTAGCATGCAACTGAATCTTTATTCACAGTTTGGAGGTAGAATTTCTTGAGTCACAAATGCTAACCTCATTGACCCTTGACATACAAACTGATCACTATTTAAAAGCACTCTTCAGATGATGTCAGAAAACTCACTTTTTTTTCAATAATGATATTGGTCAATTGCATAAATATAATTTCCAGTGTCTTATTTCAATATTTAAAGCCTTCCTAGAAAATATGGGGGAAAAATAATGCAGCTCTATTAATACTTACCAATTAGAATGAAAAGATTCAAAGTGCCAAAACAACATAGAAATATGCATTTACCATGGACTGTGTCTCTTTTAATGGCTTTTCATGGCTTTGTTGTTGAAGGTGAACTTGGGTTTAGCAGGCCACTCACATGGAAAAAGCCAATGTGGAGTCAGAACTGTTGATCTGAATCCCTCCTGAGAAATGAAAATGAGAATAGTCCATGTGAAAATCACCCACATAGAGAGATGATAGTATAACTGGAAATTTTGGCATATAAGAGAGAGGTTACATTGAATGGAGCAGGGATTATCAATCCTAAAGATCTCCAGAATCATCAGCACGTATCTTAGAAACATGAATGGCAGGTTGCATGTTAGACATTGTTAGAGGGCTGTTTTTTTACCCAGGAATCCACAAGTTTAAAAAATTATCTCTGTCTTCACATGTAAAAATAATTTTTAAAAATTTGAGAGAAAGGCTTAGAAAAATGCCCATAAGTTTGAAAACAGAAGGTATTTTTCTCTTCCTACATAAAAAAAGTCCAAAACTATTTATGTGGTCTATATAGCTTATGCATTATTAAAATCAAAAGTTGCATTAGAAGTGCTTTGTATCTACAGTATTTATTAATCCTTTAACTTGTGCCAGGAAATTAACTGATTTTTTATATAAGCATTTTTCTCATTCTCTTTTACCAAGTATACATTAACTATGGTCTTTACAACTACTAAAGAGAATTAGCCAGAGTCTCTTACATAATTCATAAACAAATAGCTTAACATGGGACTTGGCTTATTAACAACTAATCCCCACAATGGCACAAATCACTCAACAATACAAAAGAGTATTATTAAGAATTGGAAATATTTTAAATAAATACTTCAGTTACCTTAAATGATAGTTTTGTAAGGTAGTGGTCCTCAACCTTTTTGGCATCAGGGACTGATTTCATTGAAGACAATTTTTCCACGGACCGGCAGGGAGGTGGGGGAGGGATGGTTTCAGGATGATTCAAGTGCATTACATATATTGTGCACTTTATTTCTATTATAATTACATTGTATTATATGATGAAATAATTATACAACTAATCTAATGCTGCCATTGCTTTGATAGGAGGTGAAGCTCAAAGGGTTATGAGAATGATGGAGAACGGCTATAAATACAGATGAAGCTTTGCTTGCTAGCCTGCTGTTTATCTCCTTCTGTGTCACCGGGTCCTAACAGGCCACAGAGGTTGGGGACCTGCGCTGTAAGGCTTCGATTACAGCTGGGTTTTTATTTATTTATTTATTTTTTCTGTGGGAGAATATTTGACTGATGGATTTTATTTTTGAATCCATGTGAAATGCTATTAACAACTCTCTTGTAAGCATTTGATAAAGTCGTATTTTTCCTCATGCATTCGGAGCCAGGAGATAGCCACTTCTCCTTAATTATAGGTGGTTTTGCTCAGATGAAAGTAATACTTGCATTTCTACTTTCAGGCACCATCATCGATGTTCCTGCTGAAGGGTCCTGGTGTACATACTCTTCCTGACCTTTCCATCCACTAAGGTAATGCCCATGCCTTTGGCATAATCATAGAGTCTGAAAAATTGTGCTGCGAAATAGAGCAAATGAGCCACTACCTTTTACTAAACTCCAGGAAATAGTTTTCATCTACAAATCCTTTTATAGTTATGTAGTTTGATATTTAACTTCTTTGATATATAGCCCACTGCTTGCCCCTTTGCCCTAAGAAATTTGCAAGGTATAGCTTTCATTGCCCTTGAGAAATACAGTAAAATTCCCTTTATGTTGTAATATCAACTCAGCTGGTTTGATTTGAAATACTGCTATAAAATATAGGCTCACACTTAGAGATATAATTATTGTATGTGTGTGTGTGGGGGGGGAGGGAGGGTGGAGGAGAAAGAGAGAGAGAGTGAGAGAGAGAGAGGGAGAGAGAGAAACCGTATCCTAAATATATGATTGTACATGATTGTACAAAAGAAAAACTTAAGAAATTAGAAATGTAACAGTTCAAAACAAGGAAAGGTACAATAGAGATGAAGCATTTTCAAAGTGAAGGGCTGAGAAGACTATAGGACAGAATGAATAAGAAAACTATATATACCTGGACAGGTAATAATTATTTTGGTACTGATGAAAATACGTGGAATCACTCTCAACACAACAGGATTTGCTTTAGTGCTTAATTTTTATTTTTCTATTTATATAAGGCTTTTAAAAAAGAGAAGAACAACAACTGAGATCATAAATAATGATATAAAAATGTATGTTGGAAATTCTGGCAATGCACTTTTCAAGAAATTAAAAAACAAGCTGGAAGTTACTTTTAAAATGTATTCGTTCAACAAAATACTTACCTAGTTCTTATTTTGAGCTGGGTAGTGTTCTAGATGCTTTGTGGCAGTCAAGATGGACTGAGTCATTATTTTCATGGCATGTACATTTTGAAGAAATAAACAGACATGAAACAAGTTATTTTTAAAAGGTCTGATGAGCGTCAGAACAAGAGACATCCAAGGACACAGAGGGAACTCATAGCAGGTTGAAGTACATCAACCATTCTACCCAGGTGATAAAGTCCAAAGAGATCAGTTAGAAAGGTAAATACGTTCAAAGTTGGGAGGACTAGGAATAATTGTGGAGTTCAGAGAATGGTGGGACTTTGAACAGCTGGCCAGGGGGACTCCAGTACCAGAGGCCCTAGAGATGGTGCTGGAGGTTGGGAGATCACCCACAAGGAGGGGAAAGTATTAAAGAGGTATAAGGCCCTGAGAAAGCTGTGCTTAAAGCTGGGAAGCCATCGAAGAGCTTTAAGTAGAAGAATGAGCTGATTAAAAACTACCCCGTGTTCTGTGTTGGAAATATTGGAGTGAGGCAAACGGAGATGTGAAACCAGTTAGGAGACTCTTAAACAGCGGAGGTGAAAGAGTCGGTGGCTTAGACTAAGGAGGTAGGTAGGAGTCAGTAACTAGTGTGTCCTGCTCCAGTAGCATGAAAAACTTATAAATGTGTGGAGTGCTCATTCTGTATTTCAAGAAAATGAGTATCTTCTCCCTGAATTCTTTACGAACTCTGGAAGTCCATTTAGTTTGATGGGTTCACAAAAATTATTTTAACTACTATTATGTGTTGAGCACCATTTCCTCATTTGATATTTTGGGGGTAGGTTATGTGCTAAAGGTGGTAAAACTAGTACATCTTTGCTACTTAGCAAGTATTCTCTAGGTAGTCTCCCATATCACCTTAGAATATATGGGTACAAAGTCTCCATACTTCCCATATTTGAGTACACAGCCATAAAAGGAGCAGGAAAGCACACATTTTAACATAATAAGCACAGGTTCTCACTCTAGATACTACCATACTTGCAAGACTTTCATTTACTCGTAAGTACCTCCCAGTTGATACCAGGAATGTAAAAGTTGGAATAGGTTGTTTACCAAATATGGCTGTGCATCCCCCATCCTTGTGCTTTTTTGAACCTTACCCCTCTGCCATGCAGATGTGCTCCCAAATTACCCTCTTCTTGATTCTGAGCTGGCTTGCAGTGAGTGTTGAATATAGCTGAAGTAAAGTAACATGACTTTCAAGATCTGGTCATAAGAAAGCAACACAATTTCTGGCTTGTTCTGGAAGTATACCTTTGGAGCCTTGAACCAGTATATAGGGACTGTCTTAAGGGTGCCTTGATGTCAGGAAATACAGGTCTTGTGAAGAAGTTATGTGAAGTGTTCTGGTCAGCTTTGGCTGTGGTCCCAACCAATAGCCAGAATCGACCATCAGACACCTTTAGATAATTTCAGCTACCTGTGTTTGAGTTACTTTAGCTTTTACGCCTTTCCAATAGAGGCTTCAGATGTGGGTGGAGCAGATACAAGTTGTTCTTGCTGTACTCTATACAATGCAGACACACAGTAGTAACTGGAACAGTTGATATGATTTCCAAACATTGCATTTACAGAGAATTAATATACACCAAGAATATTTAAACAAGAATTCTGTCTTATGGGAAGTAGGATTAAATTTAAAAAATAAAATGGTCAAGAATATCAAGTCCATTGGTTTTCCTATTATTTATGTAATTGGGTTAGGATGAGTTTAAAAATATAGGAGAAAGATATAATTGGTACTAAATAAACTTACTTAGCCTTTTCAAAGAAACATGAGACTCCTTCCTAGAATTTCCTTATAAGGCCATCATTAGTTTTCAGATGTTTTTGTTTTTTTCATTTGTTTTTGCTGGATACATCAAAGATGGAAAAAAATAATGAAACATTAGATAATCAATGGATATTTTTATAATGCTGCAAAAAATAAAATAAATAATTTCTAGGCTCTGAGAAACTATGAATTGTGCATTATAAAATGCAGTTGGTTAATTTCTCATCTCTTTTTTATTTTTAGATTTTAAAGGAACATAATTATGTGTGTGTTGTTAAGATTTTATCAAAAGGAAGAAACAACAGACATATAATTTTAACTATCCAAGTTGTATTTTTTCCCCTGGGGAGCTCTTTAGACTTTATCTGATATTCAATGTGTCACCCCTTCCATGACACCAGGAGGCCTTTAGCGTCTAGTTACTTCATACTATTTACAGTCATCAGGCTAATGTGTTCCTTTCTCACTGCGTGGAGACTTACACCAGAAGATAAGATCAGCCAAGTTGTGCATATCAATTCAGAAATGATAGATGAGGTCAGGTCTCTTTCTTTTTACAAAGGCACAAAGTAAATTTTTGATCAAGGGAAAGAAAGTTGAGAGGTTGCTTGTGTGTGGTCTCTCATTTCTATTGAGCAAGATTGGGTAATGACTTAAATGCTATGCATATATATTTTATTTATTTATTTATTTTTTAATTTTATTGTTAAATTTAATGGGGTGACATTGATTGGTAACAATTAGATAGTTTCCAAATGTACAAGTCCACATCACATCACCTATGCATCACATTATGTGCTCATCACCCAGAGTCAGCTCTCCTGCCATCCCCATATATCTGGTGTCCACTCCCGTTTTCCCCCCACCCCAACTCGCCCTTCCCC
>PVKE010009639.1:0-44312 GCA_004027555.1 Craseonycteris thonglongyai | reverse complement strand
AGAGACAGAGACAGAGACAGTTAGAGAACCGAACTGTGGGAACTCCCCAGTTCAGCACGTGGGTCCTGCCTGGGCCGGAGCCGGGATTCGATCCTCGGTCCTCATGGCCTCAAAGCGAGCGCTCAACCCGCTGAGCCGTCCCGGCTTTCCCCTAAGGATGTTTCTTATGTCCACTATCTTTGGAAATTTAAACCATAACCTCCTCCCCTTTTATGTTTTTATTGTTCCAGTTTATCCCTATTTATTTTTCCTTTTTGTTTGAGGTCTGGTCACCTCTTCAGTATTTCTTGAAATGTTCTCCTTGTGTTGGAGAATTCCTTTCATTTCTGTTTGTGTGAAAAGGTCTTTAGTCCTCCTTCATTTCTAAAAGACAGCTTTGCTGGGTACAGGATTCTTGGCTCTTAATTTTTCTCCTTTAGTATTTTGAATACTTAAATCTACTCCCTTCTGGCTTGTGGAGTTTCTGTTGAGAAATCTGATGATAATCTGATGGGCTTTCCTTTATGGGGTATGGTGTTTCTTTTTTCTGACTGCCTTGAGGATTCTTTCTTTGCCTTTGACCTTTGATATCTTCAGTATAATGTGCCTTGGAGAAGGTCTGTTAAGATTCAAGTAGCTAGTGGTTCTGTTTCCTTCTTCAATTTGAGGTTCCAGATTTTGCCATTGATTTGGAAAGTTCTCATCTACTGTTTGCCTGAGCTAATTGTCTGTGCCTATCTCATCCTCTGCTCACTCTGGAATACCTATTATTTTTATATTATTCTTTCTAATAGTGTCAAATAGTTTTTGTAGATATCTTTATTTCTTTTAAGCTATTAGGTCTATCCTTTCTTAGTTCTGTGACAGTTCCAAATTTCTGTCTTTGATTTCACTAATGCTTTCCTTTGTCTGGTCAACTCTGCTTCCTATGCTAGCTATTTCATTTTTCACTTCTTTTATTGTGTTGTTTATGTTCAGAATTTCTATTTGTTTCTTTTTTATGCATTCAATTTCTTTTTTGAGACTACTTAGCTCCCTCTATGCAATCCACCAGTTTTCTTTGATCTCTTTGAGTGTATTCAGAATAGCAGTCTTGAATTCTGTGTCATTTAGCTCTTATGTTTCCATATGTTGAAGTTATTTTTGTGGAGATTTTTCTCTTTTTTTCAGAGCACCTTTGTTCATAAGGGTATTATTCATCGTTGTTGGATCATTTATTTTCCTGGACATGAGGACTTTTAGTCTGATAGATGTGAATAAATCTTTTTTTACTTCCTTGCTGGTGTTTCTGCAGTGTCTTATAATATTTTCTCTTGTTTCGTTGGTATTCTCACAGTGGGAGACTTCTTAGAAGGTGGGCCTTTTTTTTTTACTCAGTCGCCCTGGTCTCTGTATGCCTCCTCTTTGGGAAGATGTGGTGGGTGATGATATTCTGTGCCTGTGAGATCCCATTGCAGTCAGAAGTTGCCACATCTGTGCTTCAGTTTTTCTAGATACCTTTGTTGGCTTTGGCGGGAAAGTTGGAGGCAGGGTTTGTTTGGAAAGGCGTGTGTCTGTTTTCCTCAGAGGGTAATGGAGGCTTTCCTCTGCTGGCTTCAGCCCGACGGGTGGGGGCAGCATTTGTTAGGAAGGTGCAGGTCATTTTGCATCACCGGGTAATGGCTGCTTCCCGGCAGTAGGGCACTGAAGGCAGGCTCTGAGTGGGCTGAAAGCTCGGTCCTTGGGAGACAGCAACGGGAGACAGCCAGGTTCTGTATCTAAGGCCACGCAGTGCTCTTTCTGGGGCCCCACCTCGTCAAGGACCACTCTAAGCTTTAGCTGTCAGCACACTCCTGGTGCCGGCACTCCAGCCAGCAGAACACCTGCTTCCTGCCCCTTTCACATGCTTTATGCTCTGATGTCCCCCAACTCCAGCCATCTGACCCACACACTGGCAGTCGGACCATCAGCCTGGTCACCTACAGCAATCTCTGGCTGCTGCTGGTGCCTTACTATGACCTCCCTCTCCTCGCCTCGGCTGCTTGCCTCTCACACCCGCTGGCTCTTTGTCCCAGCCAGCCATGCCCACTTTTGCCGTCCACCCCTGGTTCTGGTTGCCTGTGCCTCCACCTTTGTCTGTTCCAGGCCTCCAACCTGCCCAGAGTCATTCTGCACCTGGACCTGCACCCTTGTGCTCCCACCTCAGTCAGTCTCTCCTCTGTTGGACTCGGGTCAGCCTCTGGGTCGGTCACTGGGTGGGTCCTTTTTTTTGCGCTCCACAGCACGTCTCCACATGGCTCCCTTTCCTTCTCTCTCACTTACCTCCCTTTCTCCGGCTTCAGGAATTTTCTTGTTATGAGTGGGTCCCTCAGTCTACGCTATGTGTTGCTTAGGGATTCTCTGGTTGGATTTTAGTTGTTTAAATTATTGTTCTTTCCAGGAGAGTTTTCAAGAGCTCCTCTCACACTACCATCTTGATGATGTCTGGCTTGTCCTTTTCTCAAAGCACGTTTGTTTTCTTTTTAAGATTTTTATTTTATTGTATATTATGAGAGAAGATGAGAGACTGTGTGTTCTTTTTATTCCTTTCTTTGTTTTTTTTAACAAGTAATCTTTCTGGGCTTTTAATTGAGATTGTGCAAAATCTGACATCTTTACTATGTAGAGTTTTTCATTTTATGAATCTGGCATGTTTCTCTTTTGGAGTTTCTTTGATATCTTCATTGGTATTTTGTAATTTTCATTATACAGATACTGTTCATGTTTTGTCAGTAATATTTATTTTATTTCTTGGGAAGCTATTTTAAAATGATACATTTTTAAAAATCTGGTTTCTGTTTGCACGTCACTAGTATTTATTTTTATATCTTTGCTTTGAACTCTGAAATCTTGCTAAACTCGTCATTTGTATTATATTCGCTGTGGAAATATTTGTAATGTCCTTTATAACTCATGGAGTAAATGTTTTAGTGTTTTTTCTTTTAAGAGTTTCTTCCTTTTTTTTTTTTTAAGGTTTATTTTATTGTTTGAGAGAAGGTGAGAGAGAAGGGGGAGGGCCCAGAGCAGTCTCCATAGTTGCACATCACTAGTTGTGACCTAGTTTCATTCCACACAGGTGGATATGGGGCTGTGCAGTGATACTGAACCAGGGTCTTCCCACATGGAGGACATGAATCTTTGCTACTAAGTCATCCTGGCGCTTACCAGTTGTGCTATAATTCAGTGTATGGGTTTCTTCTACTGGGACTGGGAATCGAACCCCAGACTCCGTAATTGCGAGAAGTGTTCATCTGCTAAGCTATGCCAGCATCCTGGAGTAAATGTTTAATTCATTAATTTTCTTAAAGATTTATTTTTATTGTTTTTGACAGAGAGAGAGAGAGAGAGATACAGAGACAGAGAGAAGGGGGAGGGCCCAAAACAGTCTCCATAGTTACACATCATTGGTTTTTCCACATAGTTTCATTCCACAGGTGGGCAAGGGGCTGTACAGGGCAGGAACTGGGCCGTGGTCTCGCCTCGGTGAGAACTGAACTGGGGGCACTGCCCAGTTCAGCATATGGGTCCGCACAGGCCGGGGCCGGGATTCAATCCTTGGTCCCTGGGGCTGCAAAGTGAGCTCTTAACCCACTGAGCCATCCCGGCTTCCCCTAATTCATTAGTTTTCATTAATTACTAAACAACAACCAGAACAACAACAACAACAACAAATATTAAAGGCTCATGTGTCTTTTGTGTCTTTTCTCTTAAAATGCTTTCTAGTGTTTTCCCTAGGTTTAGATAATATTTTTATTATCGTTATTATCTGAGTTGTTTTCAGTTGTAGGTTGATCTCCCCTTTGACTTGTTAGTTGTTTGAGAGAGTTTTTGCAATTTCTGAATATCTATGTGGACTTACTTTCTCTTTGTTTTTGTTATTAACTTCTAATTTTATTGTGTTGGTTTTATATACTTTTTACATTTTAGAGTTTGAGGTTTCTTGAAATCTTTATTGGTTTTGGAAAATTATCAGATATTATATATTCAAATCTGCTTTTGCACCAGACTTCTCTGTAAATGCTCACCACTGTGTTGCCATTTATCTTCTCTTGTATTCTTGATTCTTTTGTCTCTCTGTTCTTTATTCTAGGCAGATCCAGATAGACCTAGCTAGATAAGTCCCAGCTTGCTTATGCTCATTTGCTTGGACCTGCTGTTAAATATATCAATTGAGCTTATTTCCTGTATTTTAAAATTTCTTTATTCTTTTTTAAATATTTAGTATAACCTTTTATAGTTTATAGTTTCCTCCTGAAATTTTTAATGTTTAGGTTTTATTACCTTTAAGCAATGGTTTAATGTTTTTTGTTTGATTATTTCTATATCCAGAGCCCTATGGCTCTCTTTGAGTTGTTTCTGCCCATTCTTGTTTATTTCATCTTGTTTTCTCATATAGCTGATTATTGGTTCTTGTGTGCTGGACAATGTATTTGGCAGTTATTTCTAGAAATATGTTGATTTATTCCCTCCAAAGATAGTTTTTCTTTGATTTTTTTTTTATTCTATGTACCTAAAGGCAGTAGCTATCTAAGAACACCCCAGTTCAGTGTCAATATCTATTTTCTATCCTAAGCATATGACTCAAAGCTGTACAGCAGCCCTAGTATGGACTGTTTTATTTCTGGTGCACTCTTACTTGTAATATCCACCCATGTGGGGTTCCTGACACTTCTGGACCCCCACACCCATACCCCCCATGGTTGTAGACTTCTAGGACCACCAATGAATCCTGTTGCTTCTTCCTGTGCAGCTGACACCAAAATGGGAAATGCAGCCCTGAATGCCAGGGTCAACTTCCTCACTGCTACTCTCCATATGCTTCATATGGTAATTCCTTACTACCTTGTTAATTATCTGGTGCTTTTAAGACTTATGTACTTTTCAAAATATTCCACTCAGCTTTCTCATTTGACTTCAATGGGAAGCCTGGTCCCAAATTACCTAGACTGTTCTTAGTGGAAGTAGACATTCTTTGGAATTTTCTTTGTATCTTAGCATGTGGTTAGTTTATATACTTGTAAATGTTTTCTGGGCACTTGAATAGAATGTATTGCCCCTTTTGTCCCCTTGGATTGTGTATGAAATTTGATATTGATTTATTAGATTCAACCTGGTAGAATATTGTTATTAAAAGTGAAATAACTCAGATTCCAAGAAAGAAGTAAATATGTGGGTCATCCACTGTCATGATCAGAGGTCAGATACATGGGCTTTAGTTGGCTTAATTCAGGCTCACTTGTTGTCACTAAGTGCCTAGCTTTTTGCATCCTCCCCCCCCCCCCATTTTTTTGAGTCAGCTTCATTCTGTGGCTAGCTCTCCTTGATAGAAGATGGTTGCCTGCAGTCTTGGGTGCCACATC
Source organism: Craseonycteris thonglongyai (assembly GCA_004027555.1). Classification (NCBI taxonomy): domain Eukaryota; kingdom Metazoa; phylum Chordata; class Mammalia; order Chiroptera; family Craseonycteridae; genus Craseonycteris; species Craseonycteris thonglongyai. The sequence goes on along the minus strand of PVKE010009639.1, from coordinate 38,955 downwards.
AATTCTTGTCCATGTCCAATTAGAGGGAGCATGTCTTGGTATCGTTAAACAGAATTCTAGGACCAGATGAGATCACATTTAAAAAAAGTAAACCACTCTGTGAAGTCCTAGTACAGTTAGTGAGGGCTCACTTGTGGAGACAGGAATAGAAGCAACATGGGGGCTTCAATGGCAGAGGCATAAATGGATACTAAGGAGGCAACTGTGTTGTTTACTTCATAGGTCATGGTTATAGATCCTGTTGCAGAGCTCCTGCTCCTCCATTGCTATTTACCATTTAGCTGCTTCTGTTAAGGGTTAGGACAGGTAGCCTGATTATTTTTTCTGCTTTGATTGAGCCGCTTTGATCCAGATTTGATCTTCCCTTTGTTTCAAGATAATTTTTCCATAGAAGCTTTGACTATTTTTTCCATTTAGACCATTTTCTTTGTCAGATAGTAATATGTGCATTTGTTTTAGGTGTTATTGACTTTCTTTCATCACTTTCACTGTTTTAGATTCTGTGTTTTCTCTAGTCCATCCTCCACATTACCAACATTGTTTTCAGAATTATTGTTACTTCATGTGGTTCCTCTTATTTTCAGTTCTATAATTATTTTTTGTTTAATTTGTTGACTTTGACTCACACTCTATATACTCTTCCCCTAAGCAGTGGTTAGTTTAGGCTCTGGAGCCATACTGCCTGTGTTTGAATCCAGGTTCCACTAATTGTGTTCTTCAGTAAAGTTTCTTAATCATTTACTTTATTCCATATCTGTAAAATGAAGATAATAGCAGCTACTGTTGGGAGAGACTTCTCATGTGAGACTCATGGAGGATCTCTCCCACCCTACACCCTACACATCTTGTTGAGTATGCCAAGAATAAAAGTCCTTGACTGATCCTTAACTGGCCATTTCTCAAGATTATATTTGCAGAGAGCAAAGCAACTTTAAAGAATGGGTAATGTCTTCTTCCTGTTTTAAGAGCAGGTTTGTTTGATACTTACTATAAAAGCAGTGGGTTCCCTCCTTTACTCTCTATTCCTTCCTTGTAATATAATTCATTGTGAGTATAAGCATTTATTTGAACCCATGGTGTCTCTCCAATGAGACTTGGGGGCCAAAAGGGAACTGACGACAATATCCTCATGCTCGGGCTGCAAGTCAGTCCTTTGTCTTTGATCCAGGAGTCTTGAGCCTTCTACTGTCTGTGAAATAGTAACAGACTAACTTGTTAGCTGTGTAAAATCCCAGACCTGATAGCTATCTTCATAGTTGTAAGTTAATCACTCACTAAATTACTAATATTGCCTAGGATGTAATAAGCACTTACTGGAAGTTAGCCATGAAAATATTTCTTTAAATATTCTTTTCATATTATTCGCACTGAATTTTGAGGCCTAAGTAAGGATATTTCTCAGAATATTAAGATTACTATAAATAGGGATGCCAGGATAGTGCCACAGGTTGAGCACTTGCCTTGCAAGCACAAGGTCCAGGGATTGAATCCTAGCCCTGGCCCATGCAAACCCAGATGCTGATCTGTGGTGCAGCTGGTAACCACTGGGATGGCAGCAAAGATTCTCACCTCCCAGTTCTGTTCCTGCCCCATGTGACCCCACATCCACCTGCGTGGAAACAAACTATGTCACAACTGATGATGTACAACTGGGTCTCTGCCTTCTCTCTCTCCCCCTCCCTCTCACCTTCTCTCAAACAATAAAACAAATCTTAAAAAAAAAAAGTTTGCTATAAATAACTGTTAGAGGAAGACATACATTGTTAGTTTTAGTTTTTAAATTAATTGCAAACAATGAATATTAAGAACACATTTTTGAAAGTTATGTAGAAAAATTAAAGGAAATACTTTTAATAACTAAATTAAACATCCAGAGAGCAGGTGACTTTTATTTATTACTATTGTAATTAATGTCAGTGTGTTTTTTGGTTCTTTATAAGTATCGAACTCTTATTGTTAATTTTTTGTGCATGCATTTAAAAATTCATGTTAAAAAATTTAACAGTAATGAGTATATGTGAAAATTTATGAAACTATGGATAAATATAGAAAATAAATTAGCTATAAAAGTGTTAATTCCTAGTGAAAACCAGTATTTCACATTTTTGTTTATATCTGTTTAGTTGCCTAAATTTTAAAGTCTGTATGCTCTATGAAAGTAGTGACTACTTCATGTCATTAGTCAGTATCAATATTTTAGTAAATAAAGATAGGATAAGGAATTCCAGGATAGCACAGTGGTTAGCCCTTGTCTTGCAATCATGAGGTCTGTGGTTTGATTCCCACCCCTGGCCCATGCAAACCCATATGCTGAACTGCAGCAGAACTGGTAACCACGAAGATGGCAAGATGTTGAAGGTTCTTGCTTCCCATGTGGGAGGTCCCCAGTTTGGTTCGTGCCCCAAGTGGCCCCACATCCACCTATGTGAAATGAACTAATGATGTACAACTGTGGAGACTGCTCTGGCCCTCCCCCACTTCTCTGTCTCTCTCTCTTTCTCACACCTTCTCTCAAAATAAACCTGAAAGATGATAGATAGATAGATAGATAGATAGATAGATAGATAGATAGATAGATGGATGATAAATAAAATGCATGCTGTTTTTAATATAGTGCTAATTCTTAGTTTTATTATCCATTTTGGATGTAGTGGATACACCAGATTCAGTAAGATGCAAACACATCCAGAAAGTATAACTGTCGGAATCCTGACTTCTTTTGACCACTGCTGTTGAAAAGATGGAAAGGACATGATTACACAGTTTCTTAGATACATTTTTTTCTGTAGTCTTAGTATAAAAGAAACATAAAAAGTATTGCCATTCTATGGCAGCAAAGGTAGTTAGGGAAGAAAAATAATTTTTATTCTACTTCATAGTTGACTAAAGCATAGAAACATGCATATTGTTTGGATAACTAGTAAAAATAAATGCTGGTGTTGACTAATATAATTTGTAAATACTAGCCCATTTAAAATAATTTGTTTTTTTCCTCTATGGTTTTTGTAATCCTTTATGTGTATAATATTTATCCGCTTGCTTTATATTGCATAGTACATAATTAATTATGCAAGTATTGAGCATCACCCAGGTTTCATGGTAGGTTCTGGTTTGTAAGACAGATGTGGTGCCCACTTTCGTAGCATGCATCGTCTAGGTAGGTACCATCTTCTGTGAATGGTACTTTCCTTTGCCATTGACCCCTTTGGCAGACTCTTTTCCAGGCAGTGTTTTCAAATACATAAAATAAAATGATATTGCAAAGATAAACAAGTATATTGAAATATTATCAAAATAGTAATAAGTCAAATTTATAATTTCATTATTTTTATTTATACCTAAATTATAACATCTAATTTAATAACTAATTTTGAAGTAGCGATCAGGGTAAGTGATATCTACAAACACTGAACATGATGAGAAATTGTCTGCTTTCTGTTGGTGTTGGAGATAGGTATTACTATATACCACTCTGCTTGTGCATATATTTATGAAATAAGTGTTTAGATTTCTAAGTCTTGGAGGTTAGTAAAAATAAAGATATAATTTCTCCCTCCAAGATCTTGGAACCCTTAAGTACATATAAAATTTTTATTTCAAAATTTTTGTTTTGAAAAAATGTACTGTGTATTGATAAGGGAGACCTTAATTGGACACTGGAATATTTTTGACATCTAATAGTCTATTATGATGTCATTTTGGTGAGATTGCTGAATATATTTGTAGGACACACACAGCCCTTTCAATTAATTATTTAACCTTTGAGGGAAATAATTTTGTAATTGCCCCAAATCAAAATATTTCTGTGAACCTGGCAGTGACTTAAATGTTTTCTCTATATTCTTATTCAGTAGTGCTTAAAAAAATAGAGAAAAACTCTGTATTTTCAGGTTTCATCTCATTTAACAATTGATTTCTCAGTAAAACATGGCCTTTGTAAAATATTAACACTAATTTATTCATAAAACTTATGTGCTCCAGTCAGATACTGTACCTGCAGTGTTTGTGGTGGTAAGGGAACCTTCCGGTTTTGAGATCTACAAATCTGATGAATCACACCCAGCTTGCTTCCTGTGAGCTGTGTGATCTTGAGCTTGTTTAACATTCAGACTTAAATTTCCTTATCTTTGAAATGAGGACAATATGTCAGATATTATTATTCAAAAGGGAAAAATTAAGTGAAGGAACTATTAGGCACACTTCTATTTTTCCTTTTAGTTTTAGCTGGTTTTTTTAATTCTTTCTGAATTCTTTTTTAAGCTGTACTTTTTTTCATAGCAATTATTGTATTCTGTTGTTATCGTTTGCTGTCTACTGACTAGATCCGTTAAGTATAGGGATCCTGACCCTATTTTGTACTGGCTGCCATTTGAATAGAATATATGGTACACAGTAGTTAAAATTCTGTTTGGTAAAAAACCATTCTAGCACACAACCAGGAGGTTCTAAATAAAGGTTTTCTTATTCCTCTTACTTCCCACAATACAATTTAAGAATGTGTGATCTGATATCAAGAGTTCAATATCTAGTCGGTGTTAACCAACCAGATGGGAAAGTAAGCAGTTAGAATATATTGTGTGAATGTAAATCATCAGAATAGCAACCGCATACCTACACTTTACTATACATAATACTTAAGGCACTGACTGAGCTAAATGCTTTTTTACATTTTATCTTTTTGATCCTAAAGACAGATTTAAACTAGGGAGGTATTAGCTGTCTCTTAAATGATTAGCTCACTGAATTGGAGATGAGGTTAAGTAACTTGCCAATGTCACATTGTTAGCAAATGACTGAGCTAGAATGCATAATATGGACCATTTGAATCCAAACCATTGATTTTAACTGACATAGCAAATAGCCTTTGCTATTAATTTAAACATTTTGTGTCATAGAGTCAACTATTTAGGATTAAGTAAGAGTTGTGGGAGGTGGAACAGCATTGTTCAAGGGCAGGGGATAGGTCTAATTTGCCATTGTATTCTATTTAATGTTTGTTTCCTCAGAAGAACAAGGATGATGCCTTTGAATGAGGTGCACAAGCTGTCCAAGTACTCTTAGGAACCCCTTACCTAGGTCATCAGGTTCTTTAGTATAGTTACCACTGCACTTGTGCCACCTAGTGGTTCGAGATTAAACACTGGCAGGGGCTACAGATAAAATCAGCCCCCTCTCATCATCTCCAGGAGTTGTAGGGTCTACACCTTTCTGGCTTGAGAGCTTTTTCTCACCTAGTGGCATTGCTTGTATTTTAGGTCAGTTTCAGAGCAAGGATACATTGGGGTGTTTATATGAAAGGGAAATACAACATTGAAATATTTTAAATGTAAAAGTGTTAGTATATTTCAGTTTTCAGTTTTGGACTATAGGTATTTGCATGAATAAAACCCTTTGAAGGGCAGCAATTCTGCAAAGTGGCAGAGTCACAGAGCTTGGAGTGAATGGTTAACTTTTTTTGCATAAGGCACAAGCCCAGGGTGGTATTCAAGAGGGCATTTTTACTAGTAAACTGTGGAGAACCAAAAACTGGCATCAATCAGAACTATTTCCTCAGTTGTCATTGAGTCTATTAATACAGTAATTTTATCCAGAGCATCTCTGGTTGGAAATTTGAATGACATCATTGTCAGACTCTGACAATCTTCTGAAGACTTGGCCTAGGTCGGAGAAGAGAGAGACAAAAGCAGTAGTTAATTAATTATCCTGTCTTGACTTTTTGATGGATAGTAAGATCCAACTTATTCCACTAAATGAAGAGTGACAGTGTAAAAAGATAAGTTCTGGGGGAAGCCGGGATGGCTCAGTGGGTTAAGCGCTCACTTTGCAGCGCCGGGGACTGAGGATCGAATCCCGGCCCCGGCCCTTGCGGACCCATATGCTGAACTGGGAGCTCCCCCAGCTCAGTTCTCTCTGTCTCTGTATCTCTCTCTCTCTCTCTCTCTGTCAAAAACAATAAAAATAAAATAAATAAATAAATGGCAAAAAAAAAAATTTAAAAAAAAAAAAAGATAAGTTCTGCTATTACATATAGTTTCACATATTTATATATATCTTTTTCTGTTTTGTGACTTGAACTGTACCCTAGGAAGCAGTCATAAGATTCCTTCTTATTCCTTAAAGAACAAATGACCAAAACAACAAAATCCAAACCAAAGATAAGACCAAACCCACCATTACCTACTGTTTCTTTAGCAGACCTGTAGTTTGAACCTGTCTTTCTCCCTTCTGATATACAGGAAACCTCATTTCAAAAGGTGTATGTGTGCCTGAAGACCTACTGGCCCACCATTAACATTCATGTTTAACCTTGCTGTTTCCATGTACTTCCAGTTTGAGAGAGAGAGAGAGAGAAAGGAAGAGAGAGATGGAGATGAGAAAAGGGACACACACACACACACACACACACACACAGACACACAGCCCTCCTTGTTTCTGCTTAGTTGCAAGGAAATAAAAACTCTAAAAATGTTTTATGCCCCCCCGCTTCTCTCTGTCTCTGGCTGTGTATCTCTCTCTGTCAAAAACAATAAAAATAAATCTTTAAAAAAAATTTTTTTAATAAATAAATAAAAATGTTTTGTGTATTCTATTTGAGGGGGACAAAAATAAGAGAAAGCTGGGATTGTGGTGCAATTGTCAGGAGAAGAAAAATGTTGCTTAGAGGCCATGAGTGGCAGATAGGTAGCAGCACAATAAGAGAACAGAGAGGTCATCCCTTATTAGAGGAAACGCAATTTGGAATGGAGGCTAAAAGTAGACATACAGACCAATGGAACAGAATTGAAAACCCAGAAAAAACCCCACAAATATATGGACAGATAATCTTTGAAAAAGGAGTAGAAATATGCAATGGAGAAGAGAAAGCCTCATCAGTAAATGGTGCTGGGAAAATTGGAAAACCACATGCAAAAGAATGAATCTGGTCTGTGAACTCCCACCATATATCATAATTAACTCAAAGTGGATTAAAGACCTCCACATAAAACCCAAAATAATAAAGTGCACAGAAGAAAACATCGGTACTAAACTTATAGACTTTGGGTTCAGAGAGCACTTTATGAACTTGACCCCAAAAGGAAGGGAAATAAAAGCAAAAATAAATGAATGGGACTGTATCAAATTAAAACTCTTCTACACAGCAATGACACCATGAACAAAGTAAGAAGAAAACCAACCAAAAGGGAGAAAATATTTGCAAACAACGCCTCTGATAAGGGGCTAATATCTAAAATATATAAAGAACTCATACAACTCAACAAAAAAACACAAACGATCCAATTAAAAAATGGGCAGAAGATCTAAACAGGCACTTCTCTCCTGAAGACATACAAACAGCCAACAGATACATGAAAAAATGCTCAACATCACTAGCAACTAGGGAAATGCAAATTAAAACCACAATGAGATACCACCTCACACCTATTCATTGCAGCACTGTTCATAGTGGCCAAGTCATGGAAACAACCAAAGTGTCTTTTGAGCTGGTTCTTACAACAGTGTTACCAGGGGAAGGTAATGGCGGATGACCCTGGTACATTTGGCTCAGTGTCTATAAGCTTCTGAGACTGTCTTCCTGTTCCTCCTTTACATTTATTTCTCTTGATTTTTACCTTTTGTCATTACCCAGTAATAGGAATGGTTAAAAAAAAACAACAACCCAAAAAAACCAAAACATATTTCTAACATGCTCTGGGCATCTCTGGGTAGAAGTGAACTGCTTCCTTAAAGATATTTTTATAATATGGTCATTTTATAATAGTTTGAGTATAACAAGCAGAGAGAATCTATTTAGCAGATCTGTCTGTATTGCTTTCTATCTTGGGTTGTAAAAGCACTAGAGGACAGGCAACAGAAAATAACTTCTGGCTCTTTCCAGATGCTTTCCCTAGAGCTACAGGCTCTGTAGATACCCCTTCTGCTTTCCAACTCATTGTAGATCACACATCTACCAAATATTTTGATATAGCATAAAAAAGAGTCATTTGATTTTTAAACTTTAGTATCATTGTTCTCATTGCCTGATCAGCAAGCAGCCCACCCACTTATTTTGTTTTTGCTGTGGTACTTCTCCACTTCTGATACCAGTTTCTGTGTTTCTTAGGGCATGATAAAAGCACTGTAACACAGACCCCAAAGTACAGCATTGGCTTAAATAAAACCAATTAATTTTTCTCTCATGTAGTATTTCTCAGAGTGAGGGCTCCGGGCTGATAGGGAGGGTGTCTTTGCTTCCTGTGGTTGTTTATGGATCCAGGTTCCTTCCATCAGGTTTTCTCTGCCCTCGCCTGTAGCAATGCAGCTGGGTGGCTGATGTGTCCACGTTCCAGACCATAGAAAAGAGGAAACATAGAAAATGACCTCCTTTTAGGGAATGTAGAAGTTGCATGGTCACTTTTGGTCATACCCTGTTAGTGAGAACTTGCCAGCCTTAGCATCAGAAAAGGTTGGGAAATACATTTTGTAGCTGAGCAGTTATGTGTCCTACTTAAAACTTGAATAGTAAAAGAGAAAGAGTATGGATTTTGTTCTTTGTCCATTTTTTTCCAGGGCTATGTGCCTTGTTCACCTGTGGAATTCTTTACTTTGGATTTGAATACCTTTTTGGGGATACAGATTGAGTCTTTTCTTTAAGTCTATGACACATCTTTTCATTTTGTTCATGGTGTCCTTTTTTACATAGAGGTTAGAAATTTTAATACAGTAAAATTTGCAAATATAATTCTTTGATGCAAATGTATTTTATATTTGTAGATTTGAATTGAAGAACTCTATATAAATTTTGTGGCTAGGGGGAGATGGGACAGACACCATGATTAATAAGCCACACAAGAACTTAATTTATGGTTAACTTTACTATTTCAATTTTAAAAAGGAAACGTGTTACTTTAAATAGGAAAATCAAAACCATCTGTTTGGTGCCTCATTTCACTGTTAATTTTATGATTTGACAGGATTTACAGTTATTTGTAGTTTTTTTAACCAAACAATTACTATTTTTTAAATTATTAATTTGTCAAAATACCTCCTTAAAATTCATTTTGAATCTTTGATAGTCACAAAGTAGGAAAGTCAGATTGAAGTGCTGATCTAAGAGATAAAACATCAAATTTGATATGAGAGTTAGTGTTCAAGCTGCTAGGTATGGGTAATGTGCAGTTAAAATAGGGTCTGGAATGCAGGAGAGGAGTTAGGGTTGTTGATTTAAAAATCTTTATGTCTAGAGGAGACTATTAAAACCTGAGTAATAAAGTTCTTTAAAGAGGAGCAGATACTGGATATACAAAGCTATACTCATCTTTAGAGGTCTGCAAGACACTAGGTGAAGAGACAGATATTAGACCATTTAATCTTCATTAGCAACCTCATGTGATACATGGTAGTTTTCAGGTGAATAAATCAAGGCTAAGAGTTGTTAGTAGTTGGTAGAACTGGTACTTGATGCTAAGACTATAGTTATCCATTGGCTCTTCTGCTTACCAAAGGCAGAAGAGCATTTGACTAAGGAGAAGGAGACTTGAGAATGGGCCCTGAACTGTTAGTTATGCTGCCTTTCATGATGGTGGAGAGGACAGTTGCTGTGGTGGGCGTTAGGTTTTGGCCAGCCACGAAGAAGTTGCAGGAGACTAAAATTAGTTGAGAGATAAGTTTAATAGTGTGTGTGAGTGGCGGGAGGTGAGGCAAGGAAGTGCACCAGAACCTCCCCAAGTAGGAGAGTTGAGGATTTATTAAGCAGCACAAACAAAGTTGGTCTGAGGTAGACAAAGGTGGCTCGAGTCCAGTGGTTTAGCAGGGGGAGGGTTTCATTGTCCTTGGGCTTGCCATATCTTGCTCCCATGGTCCACTGCAATTGTTAGGTCCTGCCTGCAACTTTCTATCATGCAGAGGCCTAGTGCACTGGTGGCCTTGGAAAATGGGCGTGACAAAGACAGACAGTGAAGCAAAACAAGAAAATAGCATTTATGGTTTCTTTTTCTTTTCTTATTTTTCTCTTTTAGCCTAACATTTTTCCTCTTTTGCTTTGGTAATTGCTAATGTTAGGGAGAATGGGTAGGTCAATCTTCTGAAGCTACTTCCTCCTCAGTAGGGGCAGCAACCTCAGGAGAGTCTAGGGATTGTTAGCAAGGGAATTAAAACAGTATTTCTGCATTAGCATGGTGAGAGCTATGTGCCTCCCAGTGATTTGTGTAAGGGTCCTCTGTATGAAATTTATGAGTAACTGGAGTAGGCAAGGGCCAAAGAGGAGAAGGAGCAGGGTGAGCGAAGGACCTAGAAAAGGTAAAATCTAAGAGAGACTAGAAAGCCATGCAGAAAAGGAGTGCTCGGTCCCCCGGTTATTATATTTGTGGAGCCATTCAGCCTGTTCATAAATCTTTCTGATATTGGTCTTGACAAGACCAGAATTATTAACATATATGCAACAGGTTTTATTGATAATTGTGCAGACACCTCCCCGATTTGCAAAGAGGTAATGCAATGCAAGCCCGTTATCTAAGATGACATTAGCAAGTGAGCCAAGGGACCTAGAGAGTCCTGCCAGTGCATCAGCAGTTCCCCTGGAAATTTCCTCAGTGACTTTAGTAAGTTCACATAAGGTCTGTTCATGGTATGCAAAGCCTCCCTTGGGGGCAGCAGCTGCAATAGCAGCTGTAGCACCCAGGATCACTAGATCGAAACCCCTCTGCATGCTATGAAGGGGTTGTGAGGTAGTTGTGTTTATGATAGATAGTTAGACCCTGAGGTACAAGGAATCCTAAGGTGCAATCACCACCAGGTAGTCCATTTTTTAGATGGGAAAGAGCAAATCCCTTGTGGGGCTTATTGGGTCCTAATAGCTGATTAGTGGGGATCCCTCAAGGTTTGGTGGGATGCCTGGGGATTTGGGCAGGAGTGGCTCCAGTGTCCTCTGAGGCCACATTTAAAACATGCCCCTGGTGGAGTTGGGATATATGGTCTCTTTGTTGGGAGCCTATTATCTGGTTTTATGGCCTCAGAAACTGCTGTGACAACCATTTCTAGGGCCTTGGTATGGGCCTGCTTAGCTTTCTCATCTTGATTGTTAAAGACCTTGAAGGCCAGCTCTAGGAAATCAGAATGAGAAGTATGGCATCCCTTTTCTAATTTTTGGAGTTTCCTACAGATATCAGGGGCTGATTAGGAAATAAAATGCATGGCTGAAATGGATTTGCTGTCTGGAGACTCTGGGTTAACAGTGGTGTAAGTCTGGGAAGGTCTCTGAGAGTAAGGAAAGACAGCAGGATTTTCATCATGGTCTTGGTCAATTTCCCTGATTTTTTCATAGTTAATGGCCTTTTAGATGGCTGCCTTTATACCCTGAAGAAGGCAGTTAATCATATGGTCTCAACAGAGGTGGTTAGGATAGGGCTGGGGGTGGGTTTGGTAATTCCAATTAGGGTCCTGCATAGTAGTCACCACTGCTTCTCCTGGGGAGAGTGTTACTATTTTAGTGGTGCGTGGAATTAGCAGTTTTCCTAGCCTTTTGATTAATACGATCTCTTTCATAGGAATTAGTGCAAATAGAATAACATAGATATCTTGCTAGGTTGGATTGTAGCTCAGGGTAATGTATTGAAATTCTTTAGCAAAGTGGGTAGGATTGTTGGAGAAGGAACCTAATTTGGATTCAGTGTATAGCTCAGATGGGTCATTAGAAATGGGACATGGAATCTTACAGGGCCCTTAGTGCCAGCTACCTCTCTGAGGGGCATTGGGTTGCCTGAGGTATACAGGGATGGCCAGAGTGGGTGTGAGGAGAAACAAGACCAGATAGTGGCACAGAGGTCTGGAGTTGTGTGGTATCCTAGAGAGGCTCAGAGGCTGGGGCAGGTAAGGGGGGCTGTCAGAGGAGGCTGGTAAGGGGGACTGTCAGGGAGGAGAGGAGCAGTCAGAAACATCCAAAAATCTAGGTCTGAGTCTGGGGTTAGGAGGGTTTTGGGTGCCTAGGAGATAGAGGAGGGAGAGGGGAAAGGAGAGGATGTTGTCAGACCTAAGAGGCTTGGCATGTCCTTAGAAGTGGGATGAGAAAGGTTTCCGTTCAGCTGTAAGAAAGCCAAAAGGTAGGGGACTTCACTCCATTTACCCTGCTGGTTGGAGTTCATCCAAATCTTAGAGAAGACCAAGTTCAAGGGTCCTATTTGGAGGCCAAGGTTCACCAGGCCCCAATGGAAAAGAAGACAAAGTGTTTGGCCTTTAGGTTGGGGTAGCCTTTGTTCTTAATACGATCTAAGTGGTATTCCCAATGGAGAATCCTGCGGGAAAGTGGAGGAACCAGTAGCCATGATGGAGTCTGATAAGATTCTAACTTTTGGGAGGGAGTCTAAGCCAATTAACTACCTGGAGGACAAGGGAAGGTAGCAGGGTGTCCCACGGCTGAATTCCATGAGTCTGGCAAAGAGAGGTTAGAGCCTAGACCCAGAAAGGAAACCCAGTTCTGGTAGGCCCTCGGCGCTAAGCCCTGGAACAGAGTCTTTTAACTGGAGGCAAATCTGACCAGGTCTGTGGAAGGTAGAAAAGGGATATAGACTTACCTAAATGTACGCCAGGAGGGTAAAATGCAAAATCCCTGTACTGGCCACCAAATGTTAGGTTTTGGCTGGCAAAGAAGTCGCAGGAGACTTAGATAACTTTAGTAGTGTGTTTGAGGGGCAGGAGGTAAGGCAAGGAAGTGCACCAGAACCTCCCTGAGTAGAAGGAGAATTGAGGATTTATTAAGCAGCACAAACAAAGCTGGTCTGAGGTAGACAAAGGTGGCCCTGAGTCCAATGGTTTAGCAGGGGGAAGGTTTCGTTGTCCTTAGGCTTGCCATATCTTGCTCCCATGGTCCACTGCAATCGTTAGGTCCTGCCTGCAACTTTCCATCATGCAGAAGCCTAGTGCACTGGTGGTCTTGGAAAATGTGCGTGACAAAGACAGACAGTGAAGCAAAACAAGAAAATAGCTGGCCTCTCTTTTTTATTTATGGTTTCTTTTTCTTTTCTTTTTTTCTCTTATGGTCTAACAGTTGGTGTATAGATGCCTATTTAACAATGGTTAGTTGTGGGGGGAAGTAAGGAATGCAGGCACTCCTGAGTCCATTTTATGAGGTTTGGTGGTAAGTGGAAGGAAAGGCAGAGAGGAGCCTGAAGGACTGTGTGTGTAATAAAGAGGGGGACCCAAAAACATCAGAATTTATTTATTAAAAATTATGTATTTATTCTTACATGTTTAAACTTCAGTCACCTTCAAAATCCTCTCCATTTGATGCAATACACCTACTGAGATGCTTTTTTTACTGCTCAAAAAAGGTTTTGAACACGTTGATTCTGATTTTTTTTTATTTTTTTTATTTTTAGTGCTTCTGCTTTTTTGTTTCACCTCTTTTACACTGGCAAAACATTTATCTCTGATGACTTTTCTCTTTGTGGAAACAAACATAAGTCGCCTGGGGCAAAATTGGGTGAATAGGGAGATGGGACACAGGGGTCATGCTGTATTTGGTCAAAAGCTGCTGAAAACTTAGTGCGGTGTGGGCAGGTACGTTGTCATGCCGCACGTTGTTTCTGTAAATCATCCATTATGAAATGGGCAAATGCATTGAAAGAATCTCTAAAAAAAATTCACTAAAGCCAAATGCAGCTTCTCATACCACCACCAACTGGTACACTGATACAGATGGGTTCCTAGAACACTCACCTAGTGGGAGAGGCCTGTACTACAAGGGACCCGCCCTCCAGAAGAGAATTGGGTTTTTTTGTTTGTTTAGTTTTTTTGGGGGGGGGTCCCCCATCATTCGTGTGTGTGTGTGTGTGTGTGTGTGTTTATATGTTTTGGTTTGAGGGTTGCAGAAAGGTTTAAGTAAAGTTAGAAAAGGATAGAGCCAAGAGCATGGAATTGTGTTAGCAGTATAGGTGGAAAAATGCTCATGATTGTCTAGTAATACGGTATAAAAGACTTTGATCTAAAGAGAAGAAAGATAATAAGGGTCATCATGTTGGAAAATCCTCTCAGCAGTTAGGTTGCCTCCTAAAAATGTATGTGTCAGGTGTTTTAGGGTTGGAGTCTTGAGGATAGTTGAAAAAGGCAATGGAGTCAATGTGTGTTTTTTCAACTACTTAGCTTTTAGAATGGCTAATATTAATAATTAGAGGGTGTAATGATTGTTTTAAATTAATGATAATTTTAGATCATAAAATTTGAAGAAATTTCTTTTTAACAAGTCATATGACAATACGTTATCAATACAATCTATAGATGAGCTGCTATAAGATTCTTAATAGTTATTACAAAGATAAAACTTCTCTGAGTCAATTCTAATTTGGGGACAAGGAAATGTATGTCTTTTCCTTGTATGTTTTACAGTATTTGATTATCATTTTATAATAGGGAATAAGCATAAATAATGCCATTGATTGTGTACATAAACTTTTCCTGTATCAGTGAAGTACTGTCATTTCTTTCATTCTTTTGAATGACATGTACTTTATAGATGAATTCACCAAAGAAGAATATAAATACAAAAATGACTTTTTATATTCTCTTTTCACTATTAAGCAGAAATCAAAGAACAATCTGCAGAAGAGGATGCTGAAGCAGAAGTAGACAACAGCAAACAGCCATTCCTGGTCCTTCAGCGATCTGTGTCTGAGGAATCTGCAAGCTCCCTGGTCTCTGTTGGTATAGAAGCCAAAATCAGGTTAGAGAATGAATGCAGCTGGTTGGAGATTAGTGACAAGAGTTGACTATGTAGAACATTCAGAGTACAAGTTAGGTCATGAATCTGGATTAATTTTATTATTTAGTAGCTTTAAATTTGAGGCTAACACCTGTGTGTGTAGTTAGGGTAGAGTGTGCCTATGGGTTTTAGGTGATTGTAGAACTGAGCAATAGTCTAGTGTGTTACTCTGCTGTCCTCAGACTGAGACAGAATATCACTGTATGCTCTTCCTACTAGAAGAAATAACAACTGAGCTTTTAGCATAAGAATTGGTTTTTATATTTACCTTTAAACTGAAGTTTATAGTCTTGTAACTTACCATGTCTTTAGTCTTTAAAGAAAGAAATACAAGATGTTATCTGTGTACAATTCAGCTTTGAACCTTATTTTTTTGACCTTATTTGGAAGACATGAATAAAATTATGAAATCATTGAGTGCTCCCATCTTTTTGAAATGTTTTCTTTCTTTTGCTTTTGGCACACCTCTTTCCTTGAGTCCTTTCTGGCTTTTGTGGAGACTCCTCATCTTTATAATGTAGGAGTTCTCTGGACGAATTCCTCTGCTTGTCTGATTTTATTTCTGCTCACTCCCTAGGATTGCACTGGTAGTTTGATAGCTAGATCCTGCCTGTGTGCTGATGAGCCCCACATTTCAATTTCTAAGGCTGGGACTTTTCTGAACTCCAGACTTTCCTATCCATCTGTCTGCTTGACGTCTCCTTTTGGAAGTATACTAGAAAACCACTTTACTCATACTTACATGTCCAAAATCACTCTTGATTCTGACCTCACTCCTGCCCCACATCTTCCCTTCAAATTTTTTCATTTTAATACATAATACCAGTATTCACCCAGTCACTTAGGCCAAAAACTTTTGAGTTAATTCTTTTATTTATGTTTAATTTTTTTAAAGATTTATTTTTATTGCCTTTGACAAAGAGAGAGACAAAGAGAAGGGGGAGGGCCCAGAGCAGTCTCCATAGTTGTACGTCATCAGTTTTCTACATGATTTTGTTCCACACAGGTGGGCAGGGGGCCGCACAGGGTAGGAACTGGGCTGGGGGCCTCCTGCATGGGAGGCATGTCTCCTTGAGCCAGGGGCCGAACATTGTGGGGGTGAGGGGAGTGAGCTGGGGGCCTCCTGCATGGGGAGCACACCTCAGTTCATCATATGGGTCTACACAGGCCAGGGCCGGGATTCAATCATCGGTTCCCGGGGTTGCAAAGCAAGCGCCATCCTGGCTTTCTCCAGTTCTTGATTTCTACCTTTTTTCATCCCTCATATCCTAACTTCTGCAGCTCAACTTTAGATGATACCCCAGCCAAGTCTTTACCCTCTTAACTTGCATACTATCTTGGTCCGAGCCCCTTTAATTCTTTAGGGGGCTAGAACAGCCTTTTAACTAGTCTCTTTGCTTTTTCTATTTACTTTCCACAATCCAGAGTGTTAATACAGTTGCAAAAACACATTCTAAAACACCAATCAGATCTGTCCCCAACTTTCTTTAATGCCTATTGTATTTAAATTAAATATGTAAATTATATTTATTTATTTATTAAAGTTTTTTAAATTTATTTATTGACAGAAAGAGAGAGAGAGAGATACAGAGACAGAGACAGAGAGAACTGAGCTGGGGGAACTCCCCAGTTCAGCATATGGTTCCGCACAGGCCAGGGCCGGGATTTGATCCTCAGTCCCCAGCGCTGCAAAGTGAGCGCTTAACCCACTGAACCATCCCGGCTTCCCCATATTTATTTTTTTTTAAGATTTATTTTATTGTTTGAGAGAAGGTGGGAGAGAGTAAGAAAGAGAAGGGGGAGGGTCCAGAGCAGCCTCCATACTTGTACATCATTAGTAGTGACATAGTTTCATTCCACACAGGGTGGGGACCAAACTGGGGGCCTCCTGCATGGGAGGTGAGAACCTTAGCCACCATCCTAATGGTTACAGTTGTGTCACACAGTTCATATGGGTTTGCATGGGCTGGGGCCTAGATTGGATCCCTGGACCTCATAGTTGCGAGACAAGCACTCAACCTGCTGAGCTATTCTGGCATCCCCTGTAAATTCTATTTAAAATTTCAAATTCATACCGTACTGTATAGGTTATGATCTGAGCCTACCTACCTCTCTGACTTCATTTGTTATTCCTGTGTTACTGTCATGTTGGCCTCCTTACTGTTCATAATACGCATAGGTCATGTTCTGTCTGCATACTTTTGTCATATGGCTTACATCCCAAAAGAGGTGTTCCTCAACATCCTGCTTATAATACTGGTCTCCTCAGTCACTTCAGGAAAGAGAGAGCATGTGATATGAATTCGAGTTAAGGGTATAACCTTGTTTGTATACTGTTCTCTACACCCCACCCCCTCTCTATACCACTACCGATCTTGTGGGAAGTTTTGAAAATATTCAAAATAAAAGAATAAGATGAAAACTATGTCACAACTAACAACATACAACTATGGAGACTGCTCTGGGCCCTCTCCCCTTCTCTCTCTTTCTTTCTCACCTTATCTCGAACGAAATAAATCTTAAAAAAAAAAAAAAAGAATAGGATGAAAAATAAAACAGCAGTGCCACATTTTACCTACTAATCCTGTTCACTATTCTTTGTAACACTTCTGATTTCCTGACAGTTCGTTTAACTATTTGTCTCCCTTCCTATCATATGAGTTCTGTGAAGACAGTACATTTCTCCTGCTGTCTATTGGATTGATAATATTTACTATTGATAACACATATATTTTATACATTTATATTTTTATTATACATTTATTTTATATTTTTATTATTATTTTTTACTTATATTTAAACTCTGTATTTATTTTTTTATTTTTATTTTTTTTTATTGTTAAATTTAATGGGGTGACATTGGTTGGTAACAATTAGATAGTTTCCAGATGTACAAGTCCACATCACATAACCCATGCATCGCATTATGTGCCCACCACCCAGAATCAGCTTCCCCTCCATCACCGTATATCCAGTGCCTACTCCGACCTCCCTTCACAACTTTCTCTCCCCCCTCCTTCCCCCTCTCCAGGTAACCACCAAACTATTGAGTGTGTCCATAATACTGGTGCCCTCTCCCACCTCCCCTCCCTCTCTTTCCCCCCTCCTCCCCTTCCCTCAGGCAATCACCAAGCTTTTGAGTGTGTCCATAGGTCTCTGTGTCTTTGTTACTTGCAGTTTTATATTCCACCTATAAGTGAGGTCATATGTTTCCTGACTTTTTCAGTCTGACTTACTTTGCTTAATAAGATGGTCTCTAGGTACATCCATGTTGTCACAAATTAGTGTATTTCATCTTTTCTTATCGCTGAGTAGTATTCCATTGTGTAAATGTACCACATCTTTATCCAGTCATCTATCGAAGGGCATTTTGGTTGTTTCCATGTTCTGGCCACTGTGAACTGTGCTGCGATGAACATGCGGGTACAAACATCTTTGCAGACTAAGGTTTTCAGGTTTTTTGGATAGATGTCCAGTAGAGGGATGGCTGGGTCATATGGTAATTCCATTCGTAATTTTTTGAGGAATCTCCATACAGCCTTCCATAGTGATTGTACCAGTTTACATTTCCACCAGCAGTGTATGAGGGTTCCTTTTTGTCCACAGCCTCTCCAGCACTTGTTATCTCTTGTCTTGTTGATTATAGCCATTCTAACAGGTGTGAGATGGTATCTCATTGTGGTTTTTATTGCATCTCCCTAATTGCTAGTGAAGTGGAGCATTTTTTCATATATCTGTTGGCCATATGTATGTCTTCATGAGAAAGTGTCTGTTAAGGTCATCTGCCCATTTTTTAAATTGGATTGCTTGTGTTTTTCTTGTTGAGTTGTACAAGTTCTATGTATATTTTTGATATTAGCCCCTTATCAGAGGCATTGTTTGCAAATATTTTTTCCCAGTTGGTTGGTTGCCTCTTTGCTTTGTTGATGGTTTCCTTTGCAGTGCTCTTCTATGCAATTTATTGTTTCCTTTCTTATTTGGAGGTCTTTAATCCATTTTGGGTTAATTTTGGTATATGGTGAGAGATTACACTTCACATTCAGCCTTTTGCATGTGATTTTCCAATTTTCCCAGCACCATTTACTGAAGAGGCTTTCTTTTCCCCACTGTATATTTTTCGATCCTTTATCAAAAATGATCTGACCATAAATTTGTGGGTTTATTTCTGGGTTTTCAATTCTGTTCCATTGGTTCGTGTGTCTGTTTTTCTGCCAGTACCAAGCTGTTTTGATTACTGAGGCTTTGTAGTTCAGATAAAAAAGTCAGGCAGTGAGATGCCCCCAGCTTTATCCTTCTATCTTAGGTTAGCTTTTGTGATTCACAGTCTTTTGTGGTTCCATACAAATTTGATGATTTTTTAAATCTATTTCTTGAAGGAATGACTGTGGGGATTTTGATGGGAATGGCATTGAATCTGTATATTGCTTTGGGGAGTATGTTGATTCTTCCAATCCATGAACATGGAACATCTTTCCATTTCTTTGTGTCCTCTTTAATTTCTTTTAAGAGTATCTTACAGTTCTCAGTGTATAAGTCCTTCACGTGCTTTGTTAGATTTATTCCTAGGTATTTCATTTTTTTGTTTGCAATGGCAAAGGGATTGGATCTTCTCATCTCTTTCTGAAGTTTCATTGTTGGCATACAAAAATGCAGTTGATTTTGGGACATTGGTTTTGTAGCCTGTGACTTTACTGTATTTGTCTATTATTTGTAATAGATTTCAGATAGAGTCTTTAGAGTTTTCTATATACAGGATCATGTCATCTGCAAAGAGTGACAGTTTAACTTCTTCTCTCCCGATTTTTAATACCTTTTATTCCTTTCTCTTGTCTGATTGCTCTGGCTAGAACTTCCAGAACTATGTTGAACAGCAGTGATGACAGGGGGCATCCCTGTCTTGTTCCTGATGTTAGGAAAATGGGCTTCAGCTTTTCCCTTTTCAGTATAATATTTGCTGAGGGTTTGTCATATATGGCCTTTATTATGTTGAGGTACTTTCCTTCAATTCCCATTTTATTCAGTGTTTTTATCATAAATGGGTGTTGTATCTTGTCGAATGCTTTTTCTGCATCCATTGAGATAATCATGTGGTTTTTATCCATTATTTGGTTTATGTGCTGATTACATTGATTGATTTGCATATGTTGAACCATCCTTGTGCCTGTGGGATGAATCCCACTTGGTCATGGTGAGTAATCTTTTTAATGCATTGTTGTATTCTGTTATCTAAAATTTTATTTAAGATTTTTGCATCAATGTTCGTCAGTGAGATTGGCCTATGGTTATTCATTTTGGTATTGTCTTTCCCAGGTTTTGGTATTAGGGTGATATTAGCTTCATAGAAAGAGTTGGGTAGTACTGCCTCCTCTTGAATTTTCTGGAGTAGTTTGAGGAGGATGGGCATTAGTTCTCCTTTGAGTGACTGGTAGAATTCATTGGTAAAGCCATCTGGTCCAGGTCGTTTGCCTTTGGGCAATTTTTGGATAATTGCTTCAAGTTCTGTACTGTTGATTGGTCTATTTAGGTTATTCAAATCTTCTTGGTTCAGTTTCGGTAAACTATATGTTTCTAGAAATTTGTCCATTTACTCTAGGTTGTCAAATTTGTTGGCGTAGAGTCTTCCATAATAATCTCTTATGATTCTTTGTATTTCTGCAGCATCAGTTGTAATCTCTCCCCTATCATCCCATATTCTGGAAATATAAGATTTTTTTCTTTGTCCTTTGGTGAGCCTAGCCAGTGGTTTGTCGATTTTATTGATTTTTTCAAAGAAACAGCTCTTTGTGGTGTTAATTTTATCTATTGTTTTGTATTCTGAATTTCATTAAGTTCTGCTTTAATTGTTATTAATTCTTTTCTTCTGCTAGCTTTGGGGGACCTCTGTTCTTCTTTTTCTAGCTCTATGAGATGAGATGTGAGGGTGTTTATTTGTAGTTTTTCTTGTTTCTTGAGATAGGCCTGTAATGATGTGTAAATTTCCCTCTTAATACTTCTTTCGTTGTGTCCCAGAAATTTTGGTACGTTGTGTTTTCATTGTCATTCGTTTCTACAAATTGTTTAAATATATTTTTTTTTATTTATTTTTATTTTTGACAGAGAGAGAGAGAGCTACAGAGACAGAGAGAGAACTGAACTGGGGGAGATCTCAGTTCAGCATATGGTTCCGCACGGGCCGGGGCCGGGATTGGATCCCCAGTCCCTGGCGCTGCAAAGTGAGCGTTTAACCCACTGAGCTATCCCGGCTTTCCCTACAAATTGTTTAATCTCTTGTTTTATTTCCTCTTTAACCCAGTCACTTTTTAATAGCATGTTGTTCAGTCTCCACGTATATGTGGTTCTCTCTGCACTTGATCTTTTGCAATTGATCTCTAGTTTCAACGCTTTGTGGTCTGAGAATACACTTGGTATGATTTGGGATGCCCTTAAATTTGATGAGGTTGGATTTAAGTCCCAGGATATGGTCTATCCTTGAAAACGTTCCATGTGCACTAGAGTAAAATGTATAGCCCTTTGTTGTAGGATGGAATGACCTGTAAATGTCAATTATGTCCATTTCCTGGAATGTATCATTTAAAGCTGCAATTTCCTTATTTATTTTGTGGTTGGATGATCTGTCCAATGTTGTCAGGGGGGGTGTTTAGATCCCCTTCTATAATTGTATTTTTGTCAAATTCTCCTATTAGATCTGTTAATAGTTGCTTTATAAATTTTGGTGCTTCCTGATTGGGGGCATATATATTGATGAGTGTCATGTTTTCTTAGTGTATTGTCCCTTTTATCAAGATGTAATGACCATCTTTATGTCTTATTATTTTTTTTATCCTGATGTCTTTTTCATCAGAACTCAGTATGGCCACTCCAGCTTTTCTCTGAGTGCCATTTGCCTGGAGTATTGTTTTCCATCCTTTTACCCTGAGTCTATGTTTGTCCCTGTGGCTGCGGTTTGTCTCTTGTAGGCAGCTTTTGGTTGGATTTTGTTTTTTAATCCAGTCTGCTACCCTGTGCCTCTTTATTGGTGAATTCAGTCCATTTACATTCAGGGTGATGATTGACATATGAGGATATCGTGTATGTATTTCTTCTTTCGTTTTTATTTTTTTGTTGTCCCAACTTTTCTCTATTTATTTTGATTTCTTGATTCAGGCTGAATAGCCTCCTTCAGTATTTCTTGGAGTGCCAGTTTTGAGCTGGAGAATTCCCTCAGCTTCTGTATATCTGTAAAGGCCTTAATTCCTCCTTCATATCTAAAGGTTAATTTTGCTGGATAGTTAATTCTTGGCTGGAAATTTCTCTCTTAATATTTTGAGGATTGGGGTCCACTCCCTCCTGGCTTGCAGAGTTTCTGCTGAGAAGTCTGGTGACAGCCTGATAGTTTTTCTTTTTAAAGTTATATTTTGTTTTACTCTGGCAGCCTTGAGGATTCTTTCTTTGTCTTTGGTTTTTGTCATCTTCAGAACAATATTGCCTTGGAGAAGATCTGCTAGGGTCTAGGTCGGGGGTGGCGAACCTATGGCATGCGTGCCGAAAGTGGCATGCAGAGCAATGATTTCAGCACACGGAGCTGTGAATACCATTTAAAAAATTATTGTTTATGCTCTTATAGATATATAAATAATCGATATCTCTATCTCACTCGATGGGTTGGCACGCAAGTCGAGCGAGTATACTCTTACTTCATAAACTTTGGCACTCAATCGCCAAAAGGTTTGCCACCCCTGGTCTAGGTAGTTAGGGCTTCTAATTTCCTTTTGGATATGGGGCTATAATTCTTTCCACAGGTTAGGAAAATTTTTTCTATTATTTGTTTTAGTAGACTCTGAGAAGATTTCATCTCGCTTCCTTCTGGTACCCCTATTTTAATATTGTTCTTTCTGATGGAGTCAGAGAGGCTCTTTCATTTCTCTTGACTCTCATTTCCCTTTCTTCTTCTCTCTGTGACATTTCCATGTTTCTATTTTCGATTTCACTCATCCTTTCCTCTAGCTAGTCAGCCCTATTTCCTATGCTGGTCAGTTCTTTTTTCAGCTCTCCCATGATGCCTTTCATTTCAAGGAGTTCCTTTTGGTTCTGCTCTAGCTTCTCAATTTTATTTGTAAAGCACTTGTTTTGCTCAGAAAATTTCTTGTTGAGGTCATTTAACTGTGTCTGGGTACTTTGCCAGCATTGAGTGAGCTCTCTGAGTGTTTTGAGTATAGGAGCCCTGAATTCTGTTTCACTTAGATTTGATTCCAAGTGTGCAAGCTCCTTTACTAAAGAATACCCCTGATCTTTTGGAGGGGCTTTGGATTCTGAGGTGTGCATTGTATTTGATGTGGTTCTTTTTGCTTTACGCACGAGTACGTTTTCTCTCTGGGGGTTTGCGTATCATATGGGCTTCTCTTTATTTTTTCGTATGGGCTCAGTTGTGAGATGTGGAGATTTTTGGAGAGGGTTGGGGAAGCAGACAGCTTCTGTGCCCTGGGGCACTTCAGGTTTGCTGTCTTAGCTGTTAGAAAGCTAGTAGTGAGGGTGTGGTTTGGTGTGGAGGCATGTGAATAGGAGCTAGGGCTGGCCTGAGACACAATAGCAGATTCCTCTTTCAGCTGGGGGGCTGGTGGTTCAGTGCAGGTGGTGCCCAGGAACTCCCATCTTTCTCCTCTCTGCTTGGCTGCTTTTCCTTTAATTGTGTCTGTGAGCCGCGCCCACAGGGCAGTGGTGGATGGGCTGGGGCTTGGCAGAGGCCTTTTCGGTCACGTTGGAGGGGGCGCAGCCGCGACTCGGTCAGAGGCACATCCTAAGCCTGGTTATCCTTGAGGGTGTAGGCACCGCGGCGGCCCGGTCGGTAGCCTGGTTGGGTGCGCGGGCATTGGCGCCGCAGCAATCCCATCAGCAGCCCAATTGCACGTGGGCGGCAGCGCTGGGGCAGCCAGATTGGCAGCCCAGTTGTGTGTGTGGGCGTTAGCGCCACAGCGGCCTGGTGGGCAGCCCAGTTGCACGTGTGGGCGTGGGCAACATGGCAGCTTGGTCAGCAGCCCAATTTCGCAGGCGGGCAGCAGCTCCACAGTAGCCTGATGGGCTGGGCGCCGAAAGCCAGTCTCGCGTGCAGGCAGCTGTGCTGTGGCAGCCTGGTGGGCGGGGCACCAAAAGCCCGGTCACGCGCGAGGGAGGTTGCACCGCGGAGGCCTGGTGGGTAGGGAGCGAAAAGCCGGTCTCACGCGCGGGCGACGGTGCTGTGGCAGCCTCCTCGGTGGGGGCGCCAAAAGCCTTGGGGTGCACAGTTCGTAGCTCTACCGGCAGCCGTTCTAGGCCCGCAGTTCTGTTGAGACCACCGGATTCACTCTAAGCACGTCTAATGCAGCTGTGCTCATTTAAGCCCTAGCCTTCACTCCAAGAGCCTTGTCTTCAGAAGGTGCTCCCTCACAGTCAATCTCCTCCGTAAATCAGGGGCGCCGAGCTGTTGTGGGCTGATTCCCTGCTCTCACCTAGCCCACCAGGAAGTGCAGCCACCCTGCGCCACGGTCCCTGTTCCACTTGAGGCTCCGTGATCTGATTAGGGCACTGTGTGCTGTCCTTTGAGTTCGGATGTTAAATTGTCCACAGTCTTGTGGGGCTTCCACACTCCTTAGATCTCGGCTTCCAGCCCACCCTTGATCTAGCTCCACTTTGACTGTAGTCCCCTGGGCCGGCCCTGTGCCGTGCTCCAAGTCTGTGTCCTCGAACTGCTGCTTCCCCTTCCTTCTCCCCCTCTCCCCTTTTTTCTCTAACCTTTGGGTGTTGTTCTGCATTGTGTGGTTCTCTCAGTTTAGGGTGTTTCTCAGGGTTTCCCCCGTGGATTCCCCTCTGTTCACAAGTCCTTTCCCAGGCAGTTATCGGCGTTCTCCTCTCATGCCGCCATCTTTTCTATGCCTTTCAACTCTTTATCTATTTTATTTTATTTTTTAATATATTTTTATTTATTTATTTTTGACAGAGAGAGAGAGAGAGAGAGAGAGAGAGATACAGAGATAGAGAGAGAACTGAACTGGGGGAGCTCCCAGCTCAGCACATGGTTCCGCACGGGCCGGGGCCGGGATTCGATCCCCGGTCCCTGGCGCTGCAAAGTGAGTGCTTAACCCACTGAGCCATCCCGGCCTCTTCTCTATTTTATTTTTAAAGATGGTTTTCCTTAAGACTCAGATCTCATGTTATTTTACCCAATTGGATTTAATTTTGAAGGAATTTCAAACTTACTGTTTTCATCGATTTTTTTTGGTCTTAGTGCTTTATCATATTTTCATCTCTTTTCATCTATGCTCAGGCATTTCAGTTTGTAGTTATTTTTGATATATACTTTCTTTGTCTTGCCTCTCCTTTCCCCATTTTGAAAAAGGAAGTTTTAATTTACATACAGTAAAACTTATTCATTTAGTGAATTTGAGAATTGTATATGGTCATGTAGCCACTACCACAAGATAAAGAACAGTTCTATCATATTAAAACATTCTCTGATACCCGTTTGTTATCAGTCCTGAGCCCAACTTCTGCCCTTGGCAATCATTTCACTATTTTCTGTCTCTGTAGTTTTTGCCTTTGCAGTAGCATCATATGAATGGAACTGAAGTATGTATAGTTTTGATTCTGGCTTCTTAGGATAATGCAGTTAAATTAATAATCTGTTATTGCATATGTCAGTGATTGTTTTCTTTCTGTTGCTGTGTAGGATTTATTATATGGAGGTACCTACCACAATTTGTTCATCCATTTCCCAGTGAAGAGATATTTGGGTAGTTTACAAATGGTGGCAGTTATGAGTAAAATTGGTATAAATATTCACTCATCGGTTTTGGTGTGGAATAGGGTTTTTATTTCACTTGGGTAAATACCTGGAGAGAGATCATTTTAAAGGAAATGCTGAAGTATTTTCCAGTGTATTTATGCTGTTCTGCATTCCCACTAGTGATGTATGAGAGTTGTACTGGAGAGTGGATTTCTTGTTGTTCTGATTCAACTTGACTGTTAGGGAAGCACTGTGTCCCTAGGTCTGGGGAATTGGTGTTCTCCTTGGTCCTGCCATTGCCCCACCTATAGGAGACCTGTAATGATTTGGGTCCAGGACATAGTCTTGCTCCTCTTCCAGGGTTAACAGCTCCCCTTCCCCTCAATTCTATTTCTCCATCCTCAGTTGGTCTTCAGTGTTTCAGTGTGGTGATTTTTGCTGGGGTTTTTTTCTCACCAGACTAAGGCTTTTATTTTCCAGGAAAAATGGGATAAAGATCTGGGTGAGTCTTTGTGTCTTCCTCATATTTCAGGTGTCCCTTTCCACAGGCTTGTACCATGACCAGTGCCTTCCCAGGACTCTTCACCGTGTGTGTTGAGATAGGCACATGGAAGGTACACAGCAAGAAGCCTGTGAGTGGATTAGGAGACACCTTGTGTCTGTGAGTTGTGAATTTTTTATTTTATTTTATTTTTTGTTGTTTTCTACTAGTTTTTAAAGATTCATTTTATTGTTGGAGAGAAGGTGAGAGAGAGAGAGAGAGAGAAGTGGGGAGGACCCAGAGCAGTCTCCATAGCTATACATCATTAGTTGTGACATGGTTTTGTTCCAAACAGGTGGATGTGGGGTCAGGCAGGACAGAACTGAACTGGGGACCTCCCACATGGGAGGTGAGAACCTTTGCCACTATCCTGGCAGTTACCAATTGTGCCACAGTTCAGCATATGGGTTTTCACAGGCCGGTGCTGGGATATGATCCCTGAACCTTGAGGTTGCAAGGCAAGTGCTCAACCTGTTGAGCTATCTCTCCCCCACCCCCCTGAAAATGTTTTATATTCTCACACTGCTTCACTCTTTTACTCTCTGCCTTTAGCACTTTATTAAAACTTTTCACTGAGTTCTTATCCTCCTTGTATGACAGTCTTTCCCTGGTTATCTTGTATCTTAACTCCTTTTGGAGGTGCCTTTCATTTAGTTGCAGGTAAATTGGTTGCAGTTTTCTACATTCAAGTACAAACCAGAAATTCCCCTTGACTGTCCCCCACCCCCTAAAGTTAACAATAAATTACACTGAGGTGTTTGGCTATCCTTACTTCCTACATCTCTTGCATCCCTTCCTCAGTCTTTAAAAATTTGAGTACTGGTACTTCTCTAAAAATATTTTCATTGTGGGTCTGCTGTGCGGTGAAATGTCTGAGGTCGTATAAACCTGGGAATGATTTTATTACTCCTTTACATTTGAGTGATGGTTTTGGATATAAAATTGAAGGTTAAGATATTGTTTGTCAATACTTTTGAAGTATTGCTCTGTTTTCTAAGCAGTGTTGTAATCAGTATTTTCAATAAAGCTTATGTCATCTGATTATTGCTTCTCATAGATAATGTTTGTAGGGGAAGAAACAAACCAGAAGTGGGGTATGCTGAGAGAAATTTAAGCTTAATAGCATATAGAAAATTATAAATTAGAAAATTATATAATTAATAAGATACTGGCAAAGGATAGTGATGGCAGTATCTTTTAGGCAAGAAAAAAATATTTTTTTCTATTTGACTTTATTTTTCTGAAAATAGACCACATTTAATTGTGTATATATATGTGTGTGTGGTGTATGTGTGTGTCAATGGGAAATACAATTTATTATTAAATTGATAGAGGTAATATTGGAAAAACTTAAATAGTTAACTTTCATAAACAAAAGGAATTAGTTGAGAAAGGCCCAAACAATGACCAAACAATCAAAAAGAGTACAGATTATTTCTGTCACCTGTTAGTGCAAGGCATTATGAAAGTTCATAGGTATATATGGTAGAGGTAGTGGTGGAAACTTGAACATACAAGAAGAAAGATTTGGGTAAAGCAACAGTAAATGTGTTGTGAAGATAAATATATTCAAGAGGAGCAGTACTTTTAATTCTGTTCTAAGATCCCTTATTAAGTGTATATTTCATAAGTATATATTGTTTTTGTTCATTAACTTTTTAAATGGTTTATTTTTTAAAGAAATAATAGTTTTTATTTTTTAGATTTTTATTGTTCTGAACAATTTTAGATTTAGAGAAAAATTGTGCAGATGGTAGAGTTCCCATTCCCAATATTCTCCTGCTTCAATTGCTTCTATTGTGCATTACTGTGGTACATTTGCTACAACTGATTAAACCAGTTTTGACACATTATTATTAACTAAAGTCCATAGTTTACATTAGGTTTTATTTTTTGTGTTCTTTAGTTTTGATAGATGCATAATGTCTTGTATCTGCCATTAGAGTATATAATACAAAGTAGTTTTATCATTGCTGTACATGTCCTAACCTCCTCCCATTCATCCCTTTCCCATTGCTATTAAACCCTGGCACTCCCCCGCCCCCAGCACTAACTGCCTAACCCATAGTCACTTCCATTTATATCTCTCTGTGTATTTATTTGTATGTATTGGTAATGCATCATGCATAAAGAATGTTCCATCGTTTAAATAAAAGTTTGTCACCACTTGTTTTACAGAGCTGGGATGTAATTGCATGGCCAGTAAACCCTATCCTCTTCTCCAATCTTAGCTTTACTTTCTTTATTCTTTTTTAATACTTAAATTTCTTGAATTAGATTTAAAAGAAAATTGTCTTTATAAATACAAAGTAAAAATTTGTTTTGGTATGTTACTAGTTAAAAAATAATGCTGTGGAAAAGTAGAATTGCAACTGTATAATTATTATTGAACTTAATTATGGTATAGACATTTAAAAACTTACACTAAAAACATTTAATTTTAAAGCCCACTTATCTGGGGTTGTCTGTCACTTAAAACAGTTAAGTATAACTACTTTCTCCTTCTTTGCCTTCCTTACTTTCATTTCTACCAGTGAACAGCTCTGTGCTTTTTGTTACTGTGGTGAAAAAAGTTCCTTAGGACAAGGAGACTTAAAACAATTTAGAGTGACGCCTGGATTCATCTTGCCATGGAAAAACCAGCCCTCTAACAAGAAGGACATTGATGACAACAGCAATGGAGTCTGTCAGAAAATACAAAACTCAGGACCACGAAAACAAAGAGGACAGAGAAAGTAAGCTTTGAATTGAATTGGTTTGAATTCAATAAGGCTATATATATCACTTACTTTCATCACATTGTTTGTGACTATATAAATGGTGCTGTTATTGAACAGTTCCTCATGTTTTCAACATTCATGAGATGCTTTGTGACTCACCATTAACCCAACAAAATCAGTATGATCACAAAAGTTAAACGCTAGAAGAAAACTTTAAAGAAAATAACACAAATGGAAAGAAGATAAAAAGATTAATGAAGCCTTATTTTCCTTTCTCTAAATAAATTTTTAATAGTTTGTAAGAATATAACATAAGACAATAGCAAAACCAAAGTGGTTTTCACTACTGGTGACCTTTATGTGTCATTTATTTATTTTTATAGTTCAGAGAATGTAGAGCTGTCTTGTAAACTCTTACAATAGTTTAACATTAAAGAAAATGTTCTTTTTTTTAATGAAACAAGAATTTAATAAGATATTTGTATAACTATGTATGTGCGTCTACATTCATGGACATTGTAGTTACCAAAACTCTTGTCTAATATGTTTATTTTCAGAGTTGAAAATCTTCTCATTATGTTGTAGAATTTTGGTTAAAGGCCATCTTTAGCTATGGACTTTGCTCTGGTAGTGAAGGGAATAGAATTTTCTAAGGTCAATGAGAAAGCATAAAATTAATTTAGCTTGGAGGCTCAACAAACTCTTACCCCTGAGGGTGATGATGTGATCATCCAAGTGCTTATCTGGCTTTTATCCAAGTTTAAGTACTAAGGTATTGTTGTGTTGTACTTACTTGATTGGCTCCCTTTTTTGAACTTCTGCCAGTACCTTGAAGACCTGAAGTAGGAAATAAAACAATAATAGGAGAGAGAATCTTTTAAAAGAATTTAAGGTGGAACAGTTTAAGGAAGTTTTGAGTACTGTATTTGGAGAGTCTTAATATTTTAAAGGCCATATTAGATCATATATTAGAACTTTATCTTTTATGATAAAGTGGTTCTCAACCTAATAAAATTATTAAAAGTCCAACAAACTTAAAATGTCCATCAGTAATTAGCAAATTTATGGACTGGACCAGGTTATATCTTATATTCTTATGTTCTTCCTTGAATAATGGCAATTATATAAACACCTGTTCTAGGAAATACAGTTGGGCTTCATTTATTTTACAATCTAACTTTTAGTAAAAAATCTTCATGAACTATGATGATAATTAGGTAAAAATAATCTTGTTTTAATGAAAGTCTTTATGTTTACTTAATGTTTACCAAGTTAAGTAATTAAAAGGGTGTCCCAAAATTCACACAAGATTTGAATTTTGCATCATTTGTGCGGTAAAGTGTTGCCAACGAAAAAAAAAGAGCATGACAGCGGACAGTTCAGGGTTATTAAAAATGGAGCGCTACACGAAAGAACAATGTGTTTTCATTGTTGAGCAATGAAAATTTACAATTTTTCATTATAAACCTGTGTTTTCTATCAAAATTACTTCTTGCGTGAATTTTGGGAAACCCTTTATAACAAGCCAGTTAGTGGACCTTAGGAATAAAGCACATTTATAAAATTTGAAAATTATTTCAGGGTAGACAATTAATTTGGCTTGATAATGGTTTTAAATCTTTACAGAACATGTTACTAAAGAATTATAAACCAGATAAAATGCTAGTTAATTTTTTTTTTTAATTTGAAAATGTGGTTTTTAAATAGTTTTTCCTCTTGGCATATTAAATATAAGAATATATAATCAAAGAGTCCAAAGAGTCTTTTTCTCTTTGCTTTTGTTTTAGACTTAAAATTTGGGGATGACCTCTCCTGATGTTCTTTGCTAAGTTAGGCTGCTGTCACTTTTACGGTTGACATCATCAGCATCTTACTGATATGGTGTACGCATACAAACTGGTCACAAAACCTGATGGTGAAATTTGATTAAGCCACTGGTTAGGAACTGGGGTAGTAATAGGCTGGTTCGTTATTCCATAGGTTTTTTTATACCTATTCCCCATCAAATACTAGTACAAAGGAATATATTAAAACAATATATTAGTTTTTATAGATGAACTGTTTAGTCTTTGTTTCCTTCAGTAAAATAACAATGGTTAATAATAAAGAATATTTTTAGGCATTAAGATTATATTTATAGGAAAGAATTTCTCATTTTACCCTGGGCATTTATAAAAAGAAAACTTTAAAGTTAGCATAACATACTAAATATTTTGAGAAAGTGAATGTGCATTTCTAATGCTGAACATAAAAAAATATCACTTATTTTTATATGGTTTGATATTTAAATGTACTTATTGAAATATGTTAATACTTTTTTTCTTTCAATGATTCCAGGTATAAAAAAGTTTAGTACCCTGGTCATTGTGCTGATTTTCTCTTAATAGGAATCATGATAAATATCCAGCATACAGAAGTGCAGTGAGTTATGATCTATATTCAATAGTGATTTAATTCAGAACTATGATCAGATTAAATACTATGATATCAGGAGAAGATTAAAGTTTTAGTGCTAGCCATCTGATTTCCCATATTTAATGTTTAAACACAATAGTAGTCATTTTTATATAATGATCTCAATTAATATCTGAGGTTTAAGGGTCTTAAAAATCTGAAATCTCCTATATATATGTTGTATTTCTAATTCAGTGTTCATTTTCATTCTGTAGTTTTTCTGTTATACCACCTTCCTTATTCCCCAAGCCACTATTAACTATTTTGCTTTTTTTGTTGTTGTTGTTTTTTATTTCTGATTTGTGAAGTAAAGTCTTGGTAGAGAGTACTTGCAATGTCATGCCACAAACCAGCTGTAGATTTGTGGAGGGGACCATAAGAAAGCACCAGATAACACGTTCTGTTCCCACTACCTCCTTTTTCACATTTTGTTGTGGGTTTTCATTTCCCTTGGGAAATAACCTTTCTTTACATAAAATTAACTGCCAGCTCTGTTGTGGTAGTCCTTACTTATGATAAAGCAAATTAAATTTCTGATTTGATTGAGTTACACCTTTTAAGTAAGGCCAGTGAGATTACTCATTCTATGTGATAAAATATGGCTACTCATTAGAATATTAAAGCATCAGTTTTGTTTAAATTATAGAAAGTCAAAATAAATTTGCAACTAAGATTTTGCACTTACGGATTTGATAACTTTTTTTAGTTGATTACATGATGCAGTGTAGGAGCCAAGTTTTACGTTATACTATGAATGGTAACAGATGTGTTCTAAAAGTTTTATGGCAGTTAATACTAATAAATTAAAATTGATCTGGCAATACATTAAGTTGTTATAAAACAAAACATTTTCTGCTTGTTCTCACTTTCACATCTATTTTATTTTTCCCAGAGAACGATCTCAGCAGAACACAGTGTCTTGTGTAAATGTAAGCACACAGACTGCTTCAGATGATCAGGCTGGTAAATTATGGGATGAACTCAGTCTGGTTGGCCTTCCAGATGCCGTTGATGTCCAAGCCTTATTTGATCCTACAGGTATGAGCTGATCTTCAATAATTACCTCTTGATTCTGTAAGCATTTTAATTTTAGTGAATTATCAACTTAATAGTAAATACCTTTCATCTAGAAATAAGTATGATCACACTGTAAAAAAAATGTCATTGGTAAGCATGCCAACTTAGGTAAAATAAATTGTCTAATTATGTTTACATAATTTATTTAGCATCTGCATAGGGCTAACACTGGGCTGGATGCTCTTATGAGTATTTGTGCTTGCTCTTGTGTAATAGCAATGCCATGGAGATCTGACAATTGAGGAAACAGAAAATTTTAAAGTGTCTGTGAGAACTTGGGAAGCATGCCAGTCTGGGTCTGTTTAATTTAGGGGTAAAGGATAATAGTTCTTAGCCATGTGGATACTATAATATTATAACACTATATTACACATACTCATGATAGGGAGCTTTTGGGATTTTGAGTAAATTTCTTTCTACTGTTGAATTGCATAGTGATTGATAGTGTTTCAAGTGCTATGTGATAAAGAATTTAAAGACTGAGCTGTTCTTAATGATTGATGTAGGATGGAGTGGAGTATGGTATATACCATATTTTCCGGCGTATAAGACGACCGGGCGTAGAAGACAACCCCCTAATTTTACAGTTAAAACATAGGTTTAGGGCTATATTCGCTGTATAAGACTACCCCCCACTTCCGAGGCTGTAGTCTTATACAGCGAATATAGGCCTAAACCTATGTTTTAACTGTAAAATTAGAGGGTCGTCTTCTATGCCCGGTCGTCTTATACGCCGGAAAATACGGTAATACAGCTTATTTGCCATACATCCACTTTGCCATAAAAAAGTATTAAATAATGTCCTTTATATAAAATATCTTACAATTTTTAAATAAAATAACTAAAAACAAATTTTTATTGAAGAAATAATCACTAATTCAATAATTCTCAGTCTTTTGTGCACATCAGAATCACCTGGAGGGCTTATTAAACAGATTTCTAGCACCACTGTAAGAGATTTTAATTCAGTGGGACTTGGTTATGATCTGAGATATTATATATTTTTTAAAGATTTATTTTAGTTTTTGAGAGAAGGTGAGAGAGAAGGGGGGAGGGCCAGAGCAATCTCCATAGTTGTACATCATTAGTTTTTTGACACAGTTTTATTTTACAGAGGTGGATATGGGACCACATGGGGTAGAACTGAACTAGGTGCCTCTCCCTCATGGGAGGCGAGAACCTTTGCCACCATCCTGGCGGTTACCAGTTGCATCGTAGTTCAGCATATGGATTTGCATGAGCCAGAGCCAGGATTTGATCCCTGGACCTTGAAAGGCAATCACTCAACCTGTGTTAGCTATCCTGGCATCCCTGAGATGTTACATTTCTAACCAAGTTCCCAGATGATACTGATGCTGTGGTTCAGACATTAGACCACATTTTGAGAGGGGCTGCTTTAGCGGTATCACAAATACAGGATGCCATTGTCTGTTTTACACATGAGAGTTAATTTGGGGGTTTTATGTGTCACTTATTAGTGTTAATATGTTTAATGTTATTTATTTGCTCCTTTTCAATTTAACCATTTTAGGCACTTGTTGGGCTCATCACCGTTGTGTGGAGTGGTCATTGGGAGTATGCCAGATTGAAGAACCATTATTAGTGAACGTGGACAAAGCTGTTGTCTCAGGGAGCACAGAAGTAAGTAGAAGAAACAAATATTTAAGCACAGCTTTATAACATTTACTTCAGTCAACATAAAGGTTCACTTGTAAGAATTATTTATTAAATGATTACTCTAATGTAAAATCCTTTAATATAAGAAATTATTAATTTATATCCAAGAGTAGTTTATCTACACCACTAGGGAATGCAGCAAATGTGAATCTTTAAGATAAGTGCTTTACATTTAAGTCAAAATTTAAAATTTTTAGGGATGCCAGGATGGTTCAGCGGGTTGAGTGTTTGTCTTGCAGCCCCAGGGTCTGAAGATTGAGTCCCGGCCCCGGCGGACCCATATGCTGAACTGGGGTGTGCCCCTAATTTGGTTCTCACTGGGGTGAGCTTCCTATGTGGCAGGACCCTGGTTCAGCTCCCACCATGGGCGTGCTTCCTATGCGGGAGGCCACCAGCTGGTTCCTGCCCTGTGCAGCCCTGTGCAGCCCTGAGCCTACCTATGGAATGAAACTATGTAGAAAACTTGCGGGAGGCCACCAGCTGGTACCTGCCCTGTGCAGCCCTGAGCCTACCTATGGAATGAAACTATGTAGAAAACTAATGACATGCAACTATGGAGACTGTTTGGGGTCCTCCCTCTCCTTTCTCTCTCTCTCTCTCTCTCTCTCTCTCTCTCTCTCGCTCTCTGTCAAAAACAACAAAAGTAGGGAAAGCTGGGATGGCTCAGCGGGTTAAGTGCTCGCTTTGAAGCCCTGGGGACCAAGGATCGAATCCTGGCCCCGGCCCATGTGGACCCACACGCTGAACTGGGGTGTGCCCCCAGTTCAGTTCTTGCCGGGACCTATGTGGGAGGCTCCTGGCCCAGTTCCTGCCCTGCGCAGCCCTGTGCCCACCTGTGGAGTGAAACTATATGGAAAACTAATGTCAACTGTGGAGACTGCTCTGGGCCCTCCCCCTTCTCTCTGTCTCTCTCTGTCTCTGTTTCTGTCAAAAATTAATAAAATTTTTAAAAACAAAAGTAAATCTTTAAAAAATTTTTAAATTTTTAGAAATGAGAATTACTAACTACACTTTTACATCTGTGTTGTTACTTTTTTTTTTTTCAGGTTTATTTTATTGCTCTTGACAAAGACAGACAGAGAGAAGCGGGAGGGAGGGCCTAGAGCAGTCTCCATATTTGTACATCATCAGTTTTCGACATGGTTTTGCTCCACATAGGTGGGCAGGGGCTGCACAGGGCAGGAACTGGGGTGGTGGCCTCCTGCATGGGAGGCACATCCCCTTGAGCCGGGGGCTGAACGGGGAGGCCAGAACCAAATTGGGGGCCTCCCGCATGGGAAGCATGTCCCAGTTCAGCGTATGGGTCCACACGGACCGTGGCCAGAATTTGATCCTTGGTCCCCGGGGCAGCAATGTGAGCGCTTAACCTGCTGAGCCATTACATCTTCCCCTTTGTGATTACTTTTTAAGACAAAACGATTTTATGAAGATTTTAAATAAAAGGGACAAGTTTTGACAGGCCTTTATTCCACATGTATACCAGCTTTGTTTGATATTTTGAAAATTGATTGAAATAATTTCTTTTCAGTAAAGTTTGGTGGTTCAGTTAATCTTTTTGGCATTCCTCAAGTAAATATCATGTATGTGGTCTACCATCTTTCAGAACTTTCACTGTGAGTTTTATGTAATTTTGAAATGAGCACATAAATAAATGCAACATTTTTCTTCCCTCTGAAAAGGCAACAAACTCTATGAAATGAAGTTATTTTGCTGCCTTCAGATACCTTTGGTTTTTTACAAGTATATTTGGGAGAAATGAAACAGTCCTTCCAAGGGAATATTAAAAATGGAAATTTTGACCATAGACATTATATGAGCTTTAATAGATCAATTATAGTTAAAACTTTCAAAAATGTAGTTGAGATAAGGACTTACCTTCAGGTAATTACTCACTTGTTATTAGTCTAGCTTTTCTCTATCAAAATGATCTAATTTTTGTTGATGAGTAACTCCACTCAAGATGAGGCAAGTTAGAAATATGACATTATGTTTAAGAGCTTATGTTACTAAAGTTTGAACAATATAATGCATAATGGAAATTAAATTTCACAGCTGGAGCAAACTTAGATGGCCAGATCAAGACTGTGATAGATCATTGAGAGCTATTTCTTTCATGAACTAATTCAGAAGTAGTGTTGGATTATTTTGTGACAATGAAAAGTACAGGCATAATTATCTCCATGATTGGAAATAATTATGGGATTGGTTCCATACCATTGCAATAAAGCAAGTATTACAACAAAGGAATTGTAATCTTGCTGATGGAGGGTCTTGTCTTCAATTTGTTAAAAATACTACTGGTACATCATCTGTGAAGCACAGTAAAGTGAAACATAAAATGAAGTATGCCTGTGTTACCAGAAAGGCAGTGGACAAATGTTAATTTAGCTGGAATGTTGAAAAAAAAAATTTTTTTTTTAATTTATTTTTGTTGTTTTAAGAAGAGAGAGAGAGAGAAAGGGGAGGGCCCTGAGCAGTCTCCATACTTGTACATCATTAGTTGTGACATAGTTTCACTCCACACAGGTGGATGTAGGGCTGCATAGGATGGGAACTGAACTGGTGTCTCCTGCATGCCACCATCCCGGCATTACCAGTTGCACTGTTCAGCATAGGGGTTTGTACAGGCCGCAGCTGGTATTAGATCCCAGCACCTCACAGTTGCAAGGCAAGTGCTCAACCTGCTGAGCTTTCCCAGCATCCCCTGGGATCTTTGTGGTGTTAAATTAATTTGAATTAGAGGAATTGATATGAACTCTTTACTA
This sequence comes from Craseonycteris thonglongyai, assembly GCA_004027555.1. Classification (NCBI taxonomy): domain Eukaryota; kingdom Metazoa; phylum Chordata; class Mammalia; order Chiroptera; family Craseonycteridae; genus Craseonycteris; species Craseonycteris thonglongyai. The sequence continues at coordinate 2,258 of PVKE010009639.1, read as the reverse complement.
TTTATACAAATGCAGAAATATAGATATATTGTATACCTGTAAGTACATATGTTTCCATATATTTCCTAGCTCTGTTTGCTAAGAGGGTAGGTAAAGGAAAGCTTGCCTGTCCATTTTGGAGAGAAGGTACCATTCTATTTTTTTGTTTGTTTTTAATAATTAATGATTAATATTTAAATGATATTTAGAAATCATGACTTTGCCCTACGCCTGACAGAGGAATTAGGGCCATGGGAGACTTGCCTTCCCTCTCACTTCTGGGCTATAGTATCAAGTGGGCCCAAAGCAAGTGGCATACAGATGGAGTGCTGGGAGTAGATGGAGCGATGTGATTTGGAGGGAACCATTGTCAAATTTTTATTTCTCCACTAGAATTAGTCATTTAAAACTATGATAATGTCAGTCTTCTGCCTTTTCTACTGTTTTTTGTTTGTTCGTTTGTTTGTTTTTTCTCCATTATCAAATAGGCACAGAATATACTGTTTAGCTAGAACTTTTAAAATTTGTTTTCCCCTAAGAAAAGTAGAGTTCGTCTCACTAACAAACATTTAAACATACTACAACACATTTGTTGATAAGACTATGGGGAAATAGGCACTCTTATACTTTGCTGGTGGGAATGAACATTGGTACAAACTTCCTGGAGGAAAATTTGGCAACAACTGATAAACTACATATGCACTTATGTTTTGACCTTTCTAGGAATCTATCCTGGAAATATGCCTCCAATAATATAAAATACTTGTGCTATTAAAAGTTAATAGTTGTAGCATTAATTTGGAAAAAAATTGGAAATAACTTAAATGACTATACATAACAGAATGGTTAAGTAAACTATGGCATGGTTCATACAGTTTTTACAGTTGTACCAATGGTACAACTATAAAAATACAGTGAGGAATAGCTCTAAAAATTGATGTGGAGTGGTTTCCAATATATACTTTTAAGTGAATGTGCAAAGGACTATTTACGGTATGCCTCCTTTTGTGTAAGAAAGATCGAGATACAAGAAAATATACATGCATATGCTCATTTGTAGAAAAGAAATACAGGAAGGATAAACTTGAAAATAAAGAAATTGGTTACCATGGATGTGGGTAGGAAAGAGGTATAAAGAAGACAGGAATGGGATTCATGTATCTGGAATGAGGTGTGACAGACACTTTATATCTTTTTGTATAGCTCTAACTTAGAGCCTTAGGAATGTTTAACATACCGTACCTCTTAAATAAGCAATTACCACCATCTAGGATATGGGGGAACCAAAAGGAATAGCCAAATCATGCTTGAAGGGATAGGGAAGAAAAGAGTTACCCTAAGTAACTACCGTAGAAAACAGTCTCTTGACTGGATTCCTATAAAGCTAAAGACAAAAAAGCACTGCACATATGTGCTATAATCTAGTACAAGCTTGTCCAACCCATGGGTTGCATGTGGCCCAGGACACAGGTTGCTTGTCCAACCTGTGGGTTGCATGTGGCCCAAGACAGCTTTCAATGCGTCCCAGCACAAACTTCTAAACTTTCTTAAAACATTATGAGATTTTTTTGCGAGTTTTTTTTTTTTTTTTTTTAGCTCATCAGCTATTGTTAGTATTAGTGTATTTTAGGTGTGGCCCAAGACAATTTTCTTCTTCAAATGTGGCCAAGGGAAGCCAAAAGTTTGGACACTCCAGATCTAGCGAATAAATGAGTTATTCACAGAGGTATGGTTAAGCAATTCTGAAATTACTTTATGTATATATTGTAAGTGAACAAGTAGGTAAAAATATGGTAGATAATGAGAATCAGGTTTTTCAGTATTGGAGATAGGAGCTACAAATAAAGAAAGGATAAAATGAATTTTGTGGTGTTGGCCTTGAGCAGTAATTAGTTCATGGTGGAGGGAAGATAAAAGATGAGTTGCCAGAAAGTAAAGAAGTGCTTAAAAATAAGGGGACTTACTGAAAAACACAGGAGCCAACTGGAAGGAGTTCCTAAGAGTGGACCAATTAGAACAGGGGTGGCGGACCTTTTGGCGATTGAGTGACAAAGTTTATGAAATAAGAGTATACTCGCTTGACTCGCGTGCCAACCCATCGAGTGAGATAGAGGTATCGATTATTTTTATGTCTATAAGAGGCATAGGATGTTTTTATAACAAAAAACAATAATTTTTTAAATGGTATTCACAATTATTTGTTTTGAAGTTTAAATATTTTATTAGAGTGCATAACAAAGGTAATTATATAAATTAAATACCATAGAAAATCTCTATCA
>PVKE010009638.1:0-44318 GCA_004027555.1 Craseonycteris thonglongyai | reverse complement strand
AAGACGACCGGGCGTATAAGACGACCCCCTAATTTTACAGTTAAAACATAGGTTTAGGCCTATATTCGCTGTATAAGACTATCCCCCACTTCCGAGGCTGTAGTCTTATACAGCGAATATAGGCCTAAACCTATGTTTTAACTGTAAAATTAGGGGGTCGTCTTATACGCCCGGTCGTCTTATACGCCGGAAAATACGGTACTTTTCCACATCAGAGAGATGTGGATACACATCCTTACTCTGCCACTTAGGAACACTGACCTTGGGCCTTAGTTTTCTCAGACATAACATGGGGATGAAATATCTCATAGGGGTTTTTGGAATTTAAAGTGAATGAGACTGTGCCTGTACTAATGATCATTAGTGTTTGTGAGTAAACAAGGACTTGGTATTTTAATTTACTGTGTCCATGCTTTCTGTGGGAGAAGCTGGGGTCTTGGCCTTCTCGGGAAGCTTCATCTCCTGCTAGTTGTGTTCTGTTTTCTTCTGGGGCCATTGGCAGAGAATAATCTTTTAGTTATTTCAAGCATGACAAAACTGTTCTTCTTGTTTTTAATGACAACTAGAGATATCTTTTTATTGGATGGTCTCCTTGAACATTACTTTGACATAAAGACCTAAGTCTTTTGGGAACCAGCTTAGGAACCCAGGCTGGGAAAAATCTCCTTATTCATTGGCAAATGGAATTGTAATTTGGGGTGGGGATGGGGGGAGTTTGGACAAAGGTGGTGTTTATTCTCAATGGGCGTTTTGGAAGGCTTTGGGGGAAAAAGAGGTGAAACATGGATAGGATTTTTCCCAGCTCCAAATTACATTTCTTTAAGAATGGGGTGAAAATAATCGTATTCCACCCACTTCCAAATTTCAATAGACTCTTGTTAACTGGAACTCAAGCAAAACTTCTTTGCCGGTTGCTTGAGATTTTTGCTGGTTGCTTGAGTTCCAGTTAATAGAGATTTCTACTTACATTTATCTGACATCTACCAATTCCTGTGGGTGTCGATTAACTGAGAGTTTACTGTATTTATATCTAATTTCTCTCTTCCTTTATTGAATTATACCTGACAATCTAGAATATTGACTGCATTAGTATTTTAAAACATTTCTTTTTGTAATCAAAATCTGAGGGATGAGAGGCTGGTCCACTAAGTGGACCTATGATGACCAGAGCTTGTTAACTCCTTAAATGAATGTTTGTAATTTCCTGACATAAGGACAAAATAAACATGACAGGCTTGCCCAGAAATATATTTTAATACTTCTCCTGGGCCTGCATGTGTTCTCAGAGAGATCATTTTCTATGGTGTATGTTTTACCCACACTTCTCTGTCAGACACAGGGTCTTGCTGCCAGCTAAGATTTGGCCTCTGCCATGTGGGCTGCAAATTCAAAATATTTAAAAATAAAATCTTGGAAGGAATTTTCATCATTTATTGAATAAATGAAAGTGTGAGGTCGAAATTAAAAGTCACCTGCGTAAGTGTAGTTGGAAAAAGTAAACCATGTGAGATGTGCCTTTAAAGTTTTAACTCCTTGTTGATAATTTTATTCCCCAAGAACTCCCTTGAAATTCCTGTCAATTGAATTTAATGAATTTGAAGCTGTGAATGTGAGTCTTGCATGAAAGGTATGTAAGTCAAAGAGTCAGCTTATTCATGGTTGTTGTTTTTCAGTCCCACAAGTAAGATGTTTGTTAAATAAGTCCTAGCTTGTTGGAGTTAATTGATGGTTCTGTTTGATAGTGTTGGGTCCCTAAGCCCATGGCAGGTAGACATTTCTGTAGATTTCATCATCATGAAATCAAGTAGAGGACATGTAATTATTTATAAACTGGTAAAAATATGAATGTTTAATGGTGAAATGATGTGGAAAAACAAGAAAGAAAGAATCTGATGAACTGAATGGTTTCTAATTCCAATTTTTAGTTAGTACTATTCTTTAAATGCATTTGGTTTAGAGTTGGGAGTGAGGTGAGATGGTAGTTCAGTATGCATGTTTTTGTAGATTTTAAGTGTGCTAATTTCTAAGATTAATGACAGGGCATTTAATATTTCCATGGCAGGTTTTTTTTTTTTTTTTAAGATTTATTTTTTATTGTTTTTGACAGAGAGAGAGACAGAGACAGAGAGAAGGGGAGGGCGCAGAGCAGTCTCCACAGTTGCCTGTCATTAGTGTTTTCTACATGGTTTTACTCCACAAATGGGCACGGGGCTTTGCAGGGCAGGAACCAGGCCAGGGGCCTCCCACATAGGAAACTCACCCTGGTGAGAACCAAACTGGGGCATACCCCAGTTCAGCATATGGGTCTGCACATGCTGGTGCTGGGATTCCTCGGACCCCATGGCTGCAAAACAAGCACTCAACCCACTGTGCCATCCTAGCATCCCAATGTGTAGTTTTTGATACAAAGATAAAAAGAAAAGCATGGAAATGTTACTTTAAAGTTCAAGAGAAAGAAATGAAGGTGAATGGAAAATAAAGATTATTTGTTGGCTCTATTTGGCCATTTTGGTTCTGCTGGAGAATGTGAGGAATGGTAATGCAGGTCAGATACTATTGTGAAACATTCTATGACATCCAGATACTATGATAGCCAAACATTTCCAAGGGCCTGCTGGCAGCTTAATTATTTCAAGCAGTATTTGCTATCGCTGAATACCATTTGTCCAAGAATTTGGTTATCCTTTTGGAGTCTTTGTCCATTGTAAACCCTGGCAGAAGATGTGAAATTCTGCATTGACATAATTAAAATACAGGGTTTCCATTTCCTTTTACAAAGGGAAACATCATGGAATTCTTATAAGTGGCACTTCTCCACCAGCGATTCAGAAATATGATACAGTTTACAAAACTGAATGACTTCCTGAGTTTTTCAGGATGGAGTACAGGTTTTCCCATGATGGGATCTGATAACGTATTTCTCCTTCAGACATTCTGCTGAAATGGATGGACTCACAAGTTGAGGATAGCGAATAAAAACATGGGAGATGTGACCCATTTTGATCTACAAGGCTTGTAAGAGTCTTTACAGAGAGGCTGTTGCTGGTCTCCTTTTAAAGCTGAGAATGAACTTTAGTAGTGTTAGCCTCGTGTCTGCTGAATGGTATAACCTCTTAAGTCTCAGGGTATCAAGGAATATGGAGTTTTTGTTTTAAACATTTCCTGAAGCTAAAGCCCCTGAAGTTCCCCTGCCCCTCTGCTACTTTTAGCATTGCCTAAAATATGATGCCATAGTGAAGAATCTGGAGGACAGCTGGGAAACTGGCAATTGCATAAGCATGTGACATTTTTTTAGACACGCACTGAGAAGTCAGGGAGCTTTAAAGGAAAGACACCTTTAGAACACAGTATAGTATGCACATGTTATATACATTTGTAAATTACCCACACATGTTTAAATATAGTAAACTATTTTAATGTTCTATTCTTAACGTTCAGAGAGTTGTTGTCCCTTGCAGCATTTCATCTATGGACTCTTAATAGTACTTAGCCACCTGGTGAGGGCTAAGACTGGTGAAATTATAGTACAGAGAATGTGATGTCTCATTTAAGTCCATATGCTGCTGTTCATTCATTAAAAAAAAAAAAAAGTTCACACTCTGGTGCAAGTTCAGCTGAGTTCTTGTTGTGCTTTGTGAGTTATTCTGGTATCCTAGGTAAATAATCCCTGAATAAAGTTGATGTATTTTTACTCAACTTGGTTTGGCAAATCATTGACAGATAAATGATTTTATAAGCAATTGAATGAGTTACTAAATATAGCAACTTTATAATAGCCTCGAAGCTTATGCACCTGGCATTGTTTTAGCTTTTATTTGCACCAAAGGTGGGCTTTCTGCCTAAAATTATTCAAAACTGAAAGAAAGAAGGATTCAAGTGCCCAATTTTATGGTTAAAGGCAATAATTATATGGTGATGCTGTGTTGCAGCTAATATAAGCATATTTTGGAAACATGAAAAATGTTTATAATCTAACTGAAAATGCAAATAGCAGAGTACAAAGCCATAATTATTATGACTATATATATGCATGCATATAAGTGTGTGTCTGTATAAATAAGGATTACAATGTAATATACTACCAGGACCATCATTGTGTTTGGGTAATGGGATTCTTAAAAACTTATTTATTTTTTTCTCAGCACTTAAAAACTTATTTTAAAACACTTTTTGTCATTGTTTAGTACAATTTAATTTTGAGGAAGGGAGGAAAAAAGCTTTTGTTGGACTGGTTAATAACTTTTTTAAGCCTTCAAGACTAAAAGAGTGGGATGGAAACAATGCCTTCTAATACCAAACACTTATATTTCTTTTGATTTCATAAAATTTTTCTTCATAGGAGGCAGTGTACATAACTGTTCATTTGTAAGGCAGACTGATCAATTCTTTTTTCCATGGACAATCTGTTGAATATGTGGAAACATTCCACTCTCTTGCTTGCCTCTGCTCACTTAGTAAATAGGAGATAGCAGCAATTTGGCTTTTTATGTCTCCTTCTTTGAAGGTTGATCAAACAGTGTGTGGTAGCCCAAGCATTTTAAATGGTCATCTGGAGCAATAAGAATATGTGCTGGTGGATGAACCAGCTCTGGTGGCAGAGTTTTGGGAAGGGCTACTCATTATACAATCTATCGATGGTTATAGTAGAGGTGATTACGTATTTAGTTTTAGTTCCTACATGTGTTTCCCCCTCAGATAATTTCTGATCCATCAGCAAATCATGTGAGTCTACTTACAAATACATCCCTGATGCAACCACTTTTCTTCTGTTCACTTAGCCACCCTCGCTCCAGTGGTCATTACTTTGTGCCCGCATACCTACCCCTTTCCAACCAAGCTTCTATTCTTGCCCCACATACCCGCTTCACTCCCCAGAGCAGCCAGAGTGAGCTTTGTGAAATGTGATCCAGATCATGTAATGCTTCTTTTCAAAATTCTCCAAAGCACTTATTTTAGTCTACAGGGCCCTCTGCCTGTGTTTAGTCCCCTTCCAGCCCACCTGGCCATCAGTTTCTCCCACCTTCCTTCTCAGTTGACGAGCTCCAGCCACACTGCCTAATCTCCAAACTCGTTCCTGCCACAGGCCCTTTACATGTGATGCCCCTCTTCTAGGAATGCTCCAACCAGGGATGTTTGCATGGCAGCTCGCCCTCATCAGCCCAGATGTCACCACCTCAGAGAGGCTACCCTGACCATCATAGCTCACGTGCTTTCCCCACCAATCACTATCAGACGTTAGTTTTGTTTTTGTCATAGCGCTTACCACAAAATGAAATGATCCTATTTATGATTTTTAGAAAATTCACCCCCCTCCTCCAAGTATTAGAATGTAAACTGTATGGGGGCAGGTGCTTTGCTGTTTGTTTCTTTTCCAGCACTTTAAATAGTGCCTGGCACATTCTAGAAGCTCAGTAAAATCTGCCAAGTGAGTAAATAAGTACATGTTCTCTATCATTATATGACGGTATGAGCTGTAAATTGAAGTTCTTCCCAACTCCAACATGCTATTCTTTGTGTGTTGAAGGCATTATTACCGGTATACATAGCTAGTAGATTGCGTGCTTTGGTTGCTCCTCGCCACCTCTCTCTATTAATGGTGATGGAGTTGTTATACCTGTATGTCCATTTAGCTCTCCTTACAGGGACTGGATTGGCAGAATTAACAATATGAAGGTAATTGATACTTGAGGAGGCTGAATCTAACACTTGGGCTTTTTTTTTTAATTAATTTTTTTTTTTAGGATTTTGGTTCATGTACATAGTAGGTCGCAGTTTAGAGCCTGGCCAACAGGTTTTTATTACATTACGTACAGGAGAGGTCATCTTGCCAGTGAACAGGGCAACTCAAGGGCGTAGGTAATGCCCTTCTGAGAGCTTACAGTTCAAGGTAGAAACATTAGATAATAAAAACGTTGATAGCAAAGGAATAAAACTAAATACTATAATTTGTTGAATAAATGAAACAGAAAGGAAATATAAAAGTTTATCTGTTAAAAGATCCATTTAACAAGTACTTATTAATCTAGTCAGCCTAGCTATTTAAAAAAGGTAACGGGGGAAGCTGGGGTGGCTCAGTGGGTTAGGCGCTCACTTTGTAGCCCCGGGGACCGAGGATCAAATCCTGGCCTTGGCCCATGCAGACCCATATGCTGCACTGGGGAGTGCCCCCAGTTCAGTTCTCACCAGGGTGAGACCCCGGCCCAGTTCCTGCCCTGTGCAGCCCCGTGCCCACCTGTGGAATGAAACTATGTGGAAAGAACAATAATATGCAACTATGGAGACTGTTCTGGGCCCTCCCCCTTCTCTCTGTCTCTATGTCTCTCTCTTTCTCTCTGTCAAAAACAATAAAAATAAATCTTAAAAAAGGTAACAAATGAGTGACTATACGTCATATTGAAACTCATGCCATCCTAAGCAGCTATCCATAGAATACATGACTGCTTCCCATTTAGAGATATGGTCACAGATATGGGTCTCATGCTGTAAGAAAGTAGTTTTAAATAAAAAAAAATAGTATTTTTAATGATTCTTTTTCTTATAATATCATAGTAGGTAATTTGTATATGTTGAACTTAGATGTAGTATTGCTACAATAAAGTTTAATTGTTTAGTGTGATGTGACTGGGGGCCCAATATATATTAAATTAAAGGTGATCTGGCTGTTTACTGGTATGATCATTTAGTACCATTTACCGACTATAGTTGAGGAAACATGTTTTCTGGATTAATAAAATAAATTTTGAGATAACTGAAGCTCAACTAAGTTTCAACCATAGTTGCTGGAAATAATTCTGGTTTGATTTATTGAGGCAGGAAAGTATAGCTGTTCTCATCTTTCATTTTGTAGTTAATTTCTGAAAAATAACTGAAAAATGGGATAGTAAACTTACATGTTAAGGGGAGGCATATTGAATCTTAATTTTTGGAGGGCTAAACACGCATAAAATTCCTGAGTGTGGTTTCCTGGAGAAGAATTTTCTCCATCTGGATTCTTGTGAGCCAGGGAGCCCACTGCCCGGGCTGGTGGTGCCTCTCATTCCCCACTGGTTCCCTAGGCATCCGCTTTCCCACAGCTCACACCCCTCTCCCCTGTTAGCCTCAGGGGACTAGGAGGTGGGTCAGGAAGTTTCTAAACTTTCTGTTCCTTTGTTAGGAGGTAGGTAACATCGGCTGTATCCACTATGCTCTAGCAATTCAAAGTATGGTTCATGGATCCCCTGGGAGCTTGTAGAAACAGAATCTCAGACCCCTCCCTGACCTACTAAATCATCATCTGCATTCTCACAGGATGTCCAGGTGATCGCTGCTGCTCTCTGCACACATTCCAGTCTTGTATCGTCCTAACACTTTGGCCCCCAGTCTCGACTATGGGAGGGAGAGTTCTGACGTCCTGCCAGCCTCTCACTGATGGTGATGTGGATTCCTGCCGGTGACTTCCATTAGGAGCACCCACAGGGTAGGGCAGGAACTGACAGCATGCTGCTGCTTCCATCTGGCACTAGTGGGTTGTTGGGGCCCCGCACGGGGTATTTCTTCATCTTGTCACTCAGCCATGCTCTCAGGGCCCGCTGGGGTTGTCCAGACGCTGCTTTCCACTGCCCTGGCCATGTGCATTCCTGTGACAGTGCTCCTCTTCCCTCACTCCTCTCTGCTGTCATTTCAGACTATGACAGCGTTCCCCCGCTTCTGGATAAGAGTGTGTCAAAAGAGAGGGGGAGAGAAGACCTCTATGCTGTAGGCATCGCCCTTACTTCCTGTTGTGTGGTTATAACATGGGGGAGGACCTCAGGTTGCCAGGGAGACGAGATAAGCAGGAATTTGATTATGAGTAATATCAGGTCAGATGAAGAGATAGGGAGGGGTGGGTGGCATTACTGTGAATGGATGTTTTCCCCTCTGTCCTTGAGCTAGGAGAAATTTTTGAGTTCCTTGCTGCTTCTTGGATATGGTAGCCAAGGGTATTTTATTACTGGAAAAGTAGATCTAGAACAATAAATCATTTCCCCGTATAATTTTCTGTACACTGGTCATTGTGGTATTGATGCTCATTGTTAGTGCTGACCCCCAGGAGCAGAGTTCGATAAGATGGAGTTACTAAGAAGCTGGCAGGAACTCAGGCTTTGTGGGAGCTGAGGGGATGGGAGATGGGGTAAAGAGGAATTTCTTTCAGAACCTTCCAATAGACCTACTTTTTACCTAGGTGTCTAGGATAATCATATTTTTTGCAATATTAATATTAACAGTCAAAATATACTTAAACACTTAAGTGCCAGACATATTCATTTATATTATTACATTTGCATGCATTATCTCATTTAATATTTACAGCCATCCTGTGATGTTGATACTGTTGTTCCCATTTTACAATTGAGAAAACTGAGGCACAAATGCACAAGCAACTTGGTCGCATGGCCAGGAGAGCTGTCTGGCCCCCGATTCCTACTCATAACTACTATATGACCAAGAGGGACGCAATAGGGGGGCTGGGTTTGGAAGTATGGGGTGAACATTTTGGGAATGGTAGACATTAAAAAGGGTCATGTTAGAAATTACATTAGAAAACAGTAAAATGAGGATTAAAGAAAAAAGTGCCTGGCCCTTGGTAGGCGGAGTGTGGAATAGTCTTGTTGGAGCAGATGCATGTCCTGCTCCCTGGGCTCCTTATTAAGTGATTGTCTCAGAACGTTTGTCTGCGAGGAAAGGCCTTTCTGAACTGTGTTGTGTATTGGGCTGGTATTAGGTAGAGCGTGTTTCTTCTTTGCCTCATGTTTCCCTGTTAAACTCTGCTAACGGAGTGGACTAGGGCGATCTGGGGAGCTGGAGGGGGTGGGGGCGAAGGGACATGCTTCGTCCTGTTTGCTTACTGTTCCTGTCAGCTTCATTCCAGAAAGGGTCTTTCACTCTCCTAGCAGTAGTTAGTTCCAGACTCCAGCTTCTTCCTACATCCTTGAACTTGCCTCCTGGCGCCCCTCAGAGATGTTGTCCCCAGCCAGTCCTCAGAAGTTTGAGTCCCAGCCCCATATGGAGTCCTTCCTCAGAGATCCTGAGGGGTCTGCACCTGCTCCTCAGAGGTTCGGGTCCCAGCTCTGTGAATCTCCTCCAAACTGTTGGATTCTGGTAACCGCGTTCCTCATTCCCTTGGCCCTCCGAGTGGTAGCTGCTTGCTACAATTATTCTATGTCACTCAGTCTTTTCAGTTCTCTAACACCCATTGAACCACTTCTTTATATTAAATAATATCTGCTGCAGTACCTAGTGTACCTAGTTTTCCCAGCTGGCCACTGGCTGATTAATGTTCCCAATTCCTGGTGTCCTGGCAGGGGAAGGGTGAGAGAAGCTGATACCCAAGATTCATGTTTCTCCAAATTATAGGGGAATCTCTGGAGAAGTTTCTTAAAATGCAGATTCCAGGCCTGTAATCCTGATTCAATAGGTTGGGTATGGGCTCAATAATCTGCTTTATAAATAGAGATCTTAGGTGTGTCTAATGTTGTTACCTGGTCTCAGAGGTTTTGAGAAAATCTGCCCTAACCCAGGGCCTTCTCATGAGGCTAATTTCTTGAGTCTGGGATTGCTGTCCTGGGACTTGGAAATCAATTTTATTTATTTGTTTGTATGGGCATGCTCATCTTTGATGTAAGTCCACCAGGTCATACATTTCCCCTTGGGGCTCTCGTCTAAACCTTGTTCAACTCCAACAAGCTCTGCTACAATAGGCTAGAGAAAGGAGCTTTCCCCCTAACTGTGCACTGTCCACTTGTCAGTCCTTGCACGCCCAGGTTGCTATCTATTCAGAGGGGGTACCTTTTTCCTTTTCATACAAAGGCAACATGCATGTAGCTGAGATGGAATGACTGAGACTGAAGTCAAAGTAGATACTGGCTCTTCTTTTTGCATTTAGAGCCCTTCCCAATTCCAGGTGGCTTAAGAGGGGTGCAGTAGGAATTGGAGACCACCATCCTAGCGTGTAAGAGCACCAGATTAGAACCAGGCCACTTGTGTCTTTTGGCCTTTGCCAGTGGGTGTATCTGTTTATCTGTGTGAAAAGCAATGGACATTCCTTTGTGGAATGTTGGCTTCTATTTGGTTGATTTAATCAGTGAAATGAGTAGGTTTTGCTGAGAGTTGTTGCTACCCCCTCAGAGCAGAACAGGAAGTTTTTCAGTCCTGCCAGATCATGGGGCTTTGAGTTTGTAGGGCGCAAAGACTTCAAAGTGACCTTTAACTGAATATAAAAATCCAGTTTGCTCTGAAGGAGTGTGTCCCTCCTGCAGTCCAGGGTCTGACGCAGTGTCTCCTGAGATGGATTTAAAGGGCTGTCATCGGCTCCTGTCTGTCACCTCTTCACATTCTCAGGTGTTCTGTGTCCCCTCTTTATACTCAAGTAGAATCACAGAAGGCCCTGCTTTATTTTAGCCGGCCTCACTTTGTGGGGTTTCTACATGCTGAGCAGTGGCCAGGGAATTGAATTTTTAGAAGTTGAGGTCCACAGCCCGTTGTGGTGGAACGTTGTTCTTCATTGTTCAGTAAGTGCTCTCCTGTGACTCTTAACTCCAGAACTGAAGGGGATGTTCTGCAAATCAGAAATGCCTTCAGGCGGATGTCCTCCCAGGCTTAGTCCTTGAAGTTAACTGCCACATCCACCAACAGTAAACTGGAAAACACATACAGGGAGCCGTCCAGAGACAGCATATTGAGTAAAAGTGCTCTTCCTTCCAACTTCTAGGTTATATGTACCCTGTACCAGGGCTGCTCTCCTGTGTGTACACAGACCCGCCTCTGAGCACAGCTTCACCTCTCTTGTCTACAGGCAGCCTCCCTGGGGATGGGTTGATGTGAGTTTTTATCCACTTAGTAAACACTGAGGGCCTCCTGCATTCCAGGGGCCTTGGTGAAAGGGCCGATTCTTGGATTAACAAGCCTGAGGGAGATTGCTCCGTGAGCATGTGAGTACTGTGAGGAGGAGGCAGTGCTGAATCTTTGGGAGCAGAGAGGAAGTGACTAACCCTGCTTGGGGTTGTTAAAGAAGGTAATTATCTCAAGTGATTCATAGCCAGTCCCTAGGACTAGGTTATCAGCTTTCCCCAACCCCAGTCAAAGTAGAATAGCCATTTTCTTAAAAAATAAACACACATTCAGTGATAGAGCTGTGATATGTTTATTGCAAGTTTCATGTGGGTCTGTGTCAGCATTAGGACTAGAATCCTAGAATACAGTTTCAGCTTTGAGGGGTCTAACCTGAGTGCTCTTCAGACTAATGGTTAATTTTTTTTTTTAATTGGCAAATAAACATTCACGGAATAATTTTTAGCTACTGTGCATCATTAAGAAAACAAAATGGGGGAAAGCCGGGACGGCTCAGCGGGTTGAGCGCTCGCTTTGAGGCCACGAGGACCGAGGATCGAATCCCGGCTCCGGCCCAGGCAGGACCCACATGCTGAACTGGGGAGTTCCCACAGTTCGGTTCTCTGGCTCTCTCTGTCTCTGTCTCTCTCTCTATCTGTCAAAAGTAAAATAGAAATAAATATGCACTGAAGACAAAAAGATAATTTCTATAAATGTGAAAAGATAAAAAAAAAAAGAAAACAAAATGACTAGGAGTAAATCCCAATATTGATTACATTGAATTAGATGGAAATTAGAGTCTATTAATTAGCAGCTCCTTATCACATGCAGACCACTTTAACCTGGTGCTTAGGATTTCCCTGTACACCCTAATAACTTCATTATTGATTTTCTTTATGCTACACAATGTCATCCTCCCTTCTGGTTTTAGTAAGTGCACTAGAGGCTTTTTTATTTATGTTTTTTTTTTCTTTTTAATTGTTGCTTTAGATGTGGCTTGAGGTCCAAGGTGAGTTGACTGACATTCATTCCAGTTTGAGTCCACACACCAGTTTCCCTCTATCTCTCTTAACGATCAGAACCCCAGGCTACTTTTTGTTTTTTTGTGTTATTATCAGATGGTTCTTGTTGAGTTCCATACAAGTGCTGATATTCTTTGGTGAGGTCTGTGACCTCTAAAGGTTTTAATAAGCCATGCTTTCCCAAATAAGGTGGTTCAGGGCAATGGGGAAATGTAATTTCATTCACTGAGTGGCCATTTTTCCACCTCACTCTGGCTGGTCTTTATTTATTTGTTTGTTTTAGTAAACTCTTAAGTCTGCTACAACAACCTCAGAGGGAACTCTACTAACTGATTCTTTTGATAGAGGTAGAAGTACATAACTCATCCAACTTGGCTGTAACACAAACCAGATTACTCAGGAAGGTCACCTATTTGTAGCTGCCTTGGAAAGTGTAGTCTTCTTGTACTCAGCCCAGTGTATGCATAAGGTCTGTACCATTCATCCTGATAGGCCAGCAGTAGTGTCTGTTTTGTAAAGGAATCCATGTAACAAATTGCATATAACTACTTGTTTTATTGTTTCTGTTCTTTGCATTTGGTTTGAGAGTTCACTGTGCACATGTTACTTTCACGTAGAATGCACCAAATGACAGGTGAAAGTATAGCACTGGTACTTTACTCTTTGTGTGAAATAGTAGGATGAGGTGGGTGGTAACATGGCGACATGTAGTAAATCAGTTTGGGCCCATGCCCTGAGTACATTTGCATATTATGTTGAGCCATAGGAAATGTGATCATTTTTTTTTTTTAATCTAGAAGAATGGCAACTTCATATGTGTAAGCTAATAAATAATTTAAAGTTTGGACCAGTCAGGTAGGAAAGGTACACCCTTGAAGCCGAAAAGTAGTAGGTAATGCAGGAAGGCAAATTACACCCTACAGGAAGCATTTATGTGATTCACAGTATTTTAATATTAAAAAAACATTAATTGCTAATGTTATCCTCTTAGGAGGTCTCGCACCAAATTCTGGATTTTCAGCTTTCCTGCAAAAAGCAGGCTTTTTCCATGCTAGGTCAGCCATCTCAAATAGCAACAGCCGGCAGAAGCAGAATGGCGGCTGTGTCCCTGCAGGGCTCACGTGTGTTCATTCACACCCTGGCCAGCTTCTGTCCCTCGTGTGACCTAATTGGCTCCAGTGGCTTTGAGGTCAGGCACATGATATAAATAGAGGACACAGAGTAAGTTGGGTAAAGAGAGAACTGGAAGAAATCATCAGCTGGACCAGAGCCATTGGTTTTTACTACACTCCACCAGCCAGCACTTCCAAAATGAAAGCCTGATCCAGCTCTGGGCTATTTACTGAGAAAGGACAGGTAAGCATATCACTAAGGAGGCCTTTCATGTGCGAAGGAGATGGGCAAACTCATGTTAAAAAGTTTTGAATCAGCACTCCTCATTTAAGTGGGATATGATGGCAGATTTTTCTTTCCCAGGCACCATTTGTGTCAGAGGCTAATGCAATGCCCTTTTGTGTTTATTTTTAAAATTCTGACATTTACAGGAAGGGCTTACTGGACAATTGACCACGTTATGTCCTACTTTTAACATGTTTGTAGACTAATCTATATTTTTACATATACCAGATATTTATTGCTACATTGTTCTTATAGTGGGGGCGTGTATGTGTGTGACTCAAAATAGAGTACTCATCAATAGAAGAAGGGTTGAATAAGTTGTACATTAATATCATGAAATATTATGTAGCATTAAAATGACAAATTGTCAGGACACCAGTTTACCTGGGATTTTTCTGAGGAATAAGTAACTAGCTAAGATTTAATTAGTGCTTCCTATGTGCTAGGTACAATTTCAAGGGCTTTCCTTATACAGTTAGTAACTCATTTGATCATCAGTGCTATTATCGCCATCTTATAAATGAAGAAACTGAGGCATGGAGAACTGAAGAAAGTCATCCAAGGATAAGCAGTTAGTTGGTTAATATGTGGCAGGGCTAGGATACGAATTCATGTAATTTAGATGGACAAAGATATTTTTAAGTTTTTTGTTTTAGATTTGCAAAGTACATTATCAGTGAGAAGTTTATAGACTATTAATTCATAGCTGTTCCTGAATTAGCTGGCTTATTCTCTTATATTTTAGACTCTTAGACTCATCATGCTATATAAGTCCTTAGAAATTATTTAGTCTTCTGGTTTTCCAATTTAGGCCTTCTCTTCCCCCTTTTCAACCAATTGAGACTTTTTGGTAAGCAAAATGAAAGTCATGACCTGGAGCTATTTTACCCTCTCTTTTCCCTTGGGTGCCATATGAAGTACAGATATAGACTACCTCCTTCATGTTACAGATGTAGAAATGAGTCCCAGGGAGCGAGCCTAATGCTTACTAGTCAATGTTCCCAGGGATGTGGAGCACATTATGTTATTAGGCCTTACAGGTAGACTTTATTATGCCCAGTAAGGAATCTGAGGGTTAGAGAGGAATTAGGACCAATATCACAGAGGGAAGCAATACCAGGGTTGGAAAGAATCCCTGTCTAACCTTCTTTCCAAGGGTCTTGCTAACCTAAGACTTGGAAACTACAGTGTCCTACCAGAGGCCCTTCAGTTGAATCTTGCCTCTTATTGCTATAGACTTAGGAAGTTTTTGAAAACGTCTGATTTAGGGGGTACAAAGTGAGCGCTTAGCCCACTGAGCCATCCCGACTCCCCCTGTAGAATTCTTATTTGTGTCCGTATTCTTGCACGTGTCTGTGGAAGTCAGGAGACTTTCATAGGCAAGGATTTAACTGACTGACTGGTAGCCACATACTACATGCACGTGTTTTATCCTTTCTGGGAATTCATTTCCTTTCCTGTTTTTTAGTTTCTCTGATTCGAGAATGTTCTGAGATGTGGATTGAAGTAAGAGAGGTGGGATTGCAGGGACATTTACAATAGGTAGCTAAAGATATTTGTTGATTTCTCTGCTGGGTACCAGGCCCAGTGCTAACTAGCTACTTATCACTTTCTGTGCGGCTCTTTCAGTGATGGTCTCTTGCTCTGTAGACTTTGACTGGAAAATACACTGTGCTATCAGCGGGGCTTTTTGTAGTGTTTGGCTCTGGTATCTGGAATATTCTGGATTGAGCCCAACATGCTGTGATCTGAAGGGCCAATGAGGCCAGTCCAGTGGGACTTGGAGTAGCAGCTGATGGAGCAAAGCAGTGAGGTCAGGGACAGGGAGGCCTTTTTAGACAATCTCTGAGAATAGCACTCTCTCCTGGAACTGAACTCTAGAGAGAGTGAAGCTCACTCGCATTTTCCCCCACTAGGTTGTTTCTCTTTTTTTCAACCATATGTGACAGAAGAAAATATTTTTTTTAAGATTTATTGTATTGTTTTGACAGAGAGAAAGACAGAGAGAAGAGGGAGGGCCCAGAGCAGTCTCCATAGTTGTACGTCATCAGTTTTTGGTATGGTTTTGCTCCACACAGGTAGGCAGGGGCTGCGCAAGATGGGAACTGGGCTGGGGGCCTCCCTCATGTGAAGTACACCCCAGGTCAGCATATGGGTTCTCACGGGCTGGGGCTGGGATTCGATGCTTGGTCCCGGGGACTGCAAAGCAAGCACTTAACCTGCTGAGCCATCCCGGCTTCTCCAAATGTTCTCTTAGCATGACCAAAACAAGTGAGGAACAGAAGCGTGTGCTCTGGCTTATGGGACATAGGAAAAAGCCTGGAGCTTGGGGTCTGGTAGACCCAGCTCAGGTCCCAGCTCAGGAAGTTATCATCTCTGTGGGCAAATTTTCAGAGTCCCAGTTTTCTCACATATGAAATGAGGCTAATAATAAAAGATGTACAGGATTTCAAGGACAATTGTATGAGTACAGTATATTGCCTATTCTATCGTGGGTGGTCAGTATGTGTGCATTTTCTTCCCTAGTAAATACAGGTTGGACTTCTTGGAATGGGAGTCTTGAAGTGGGAAACCTGGGTTTGAAGCGTTTGGGTAAACTGCTTGGGTCACTAGGTCAGGGGGCCAGAGCTGATGATAAGACCACAGGACAGAAAAAAGGGCAGACCTTTTGCTCTAAAGACAGTTGTGTGGACACTTCCATGGTTGGGAAAGCCTAATCTGCACTAGAAATGTAACACCTCTCTGCCACAGGTGTAAGGTAAGCTAATACTGATCTCTCTTCCTTAAAGCCAAAAGATGCCCCCTCGCCCTTTTGATGCTGTTTAATGACTCCCTTGGGAAGTGGTTCTTTAACAGAAAATTTTAAGAAAAAAGGTATATGGTCATATCTGGCCCCTTTTTGCACAATCCTGAGCTGTTTTTCTCATTGACAGCCTTGCAGTGGTAGAGGATTTATGTGATTTCAGTGAGATATTTAGTATTCTTTGCAGAACAGAGATGCCTTAACGTAGAGTTCTTTTTGCCCCTATGGAATATAAATCTGATTAGGAGCTTTTTGTGCTCTGCCACAAATCATTACATGTCTACATTATGCTCTTATAAAATATGCATAATGGCATGACTATCTCCTAGGAGTTTGAGTGCATTAGCTAATGATCATGAAACCTGAGGAAATTCATATGAATGTCAAGAGCTTTTGTAATTACACATTTGCATCATTTTGCTTGGAAGTCATGCTTTCAACATGAGAATACTTATGTTGATTCCTGTTTTTCTAATTGTAGAGCGAACCCAGAAGACTTAAGCTCCAAGAGTGCTCAGAGCGGATAAATTGTCACAGAACATTGTGGAAATGCTGAAGTAGCTCAGGCAGGAGTGGTTTGGTTTGGGTGGGAGTGGTTTGGTTTGGTCTGAAGTGGAAGAAGAACCTAAGATATTTTAAAGGCACTGAAGTTAGAAAATATCAGGACCTGAGGATGGTAATGGCTTCCATGACGGGTTGTATATAGATGCTTATGTTCCTTGTCCCTGTGTTCTCAGACCCGCCGTTTTTTCAGCCTTTGCTCTGGGGACAGCAAGCAGGCTGTATCATGATGGGCACTCTTAATGTGTGTCACTTTCCAGGATTGTGAGTCTTTGGAACACAGATATTGTCTTTGTATCCTGTGGAAAAGTTCAGTTTTTATTTCCCTCCTGATAATTATTTTCAGATTTAAATTCTTTAAAATGATGTCAAATTGTAATGTTTTGAATACTTTGAGTAGAAGATCTTTAAAAAAAAAAATATATATATATATGGAGAGTCATGAATAGTAACCAGTAAGTGTGCCATTTGATAGCTGATATTGTTGGTATTTCATTTCAGGCAGTGGAGCTACTGCTGTGGTTCAGGCTGCCCTGTGCAAACCCAGACAAGAACGTGTGGCAATAAAGCGGATCAACTTGGAAAAATGCCAGACCAGTATGGATGAATTATTAGTAAGTAAAAGTGAAGGGAATATCTGCTGGTTGTTTTTCTTAATTCATGGGCTTGCTATGTGGAGATGGGTGGGAGAAGCAGAGGAGAAAGCTGAAGACAACTTGGTTTTATTTCCTGTTTTGACACATTTCTTGGAACACAGCCCACACCATTTTTCCTGCCCCTGATTAATTATACTGTACCTTATGATTGTGTTGTATAGTGTACAACTAACCTCACTTTGACAAACAGTGTTTTGTTCAGTCTTCATAATTCCTGGGTGGGCGTGGTCTCATTGTTGATACTGTTTATAAAAGGAGGGAACAGACTCAGTTACATGACCTAAGGTCATGTGATACTGAGTACAGGGTTGGATGAGGAGCTTCTGGCCCTCTGTCTAGAATAGTAACACAAATAGGAATTACTCCCACAACAGTTTCTTGGTCATTTTAGCTTTCATGAATTACGAAATCACTTACAAATTCTAGTTATTCAAAATATTGCAGAGTAGCTTGCATTTGACTAATAAGAGGAGTTCTTTTTTAATGTATTTTATTAATATTTTTTTATGTATGGCAACTTGAACTTCTTACTGTAAATGAAATACATCACAGAAATAATTGGAACTTGTCACTGTGGATATGACTCTAGGAGCATTGGTTGGTTGAAAGAACATTTGCTTTTGGCGTAACTGACTCATTATTAAATGAACAACTTGGCAAATGATTATTAGTTGCCCGGCAAACTGAAAGGTTTGAAAGTTTAATCTCATAAATATAGTTGTCATTCGCCTGCCAATTTTCTTTTTTTCCTTTTGGCCATTTGTTTGAGGATAATAGCCGACTGCAGTGGAGGAGTTAACTGATTGGTTATCCCAACACTAATCCCAGTACAAATATTAGTCCAATAGCCCCATACAAGACACAAAGTATAATGACAGTTGGCTTCAAATGAAGAAGGCTTTTGTTATATTCTACATTGGGAATGGAATGTCATTAACAAGAGCTTTTTGTCTTTACTCAGAATATAGCTTTTATTTCAGGCTTAATTACAGCACACTATAGTATAAATTAAGCACAAGGATAAAGCTGTACTTTTCCAGATCTGTTTGGTCTTACATTTTAAATTAGGCTACACAAGGCATAGATTTCACTGGGACTGAAACAACAGATTGTCAGCTAAAACTCAGATTAAAGCAAGGGCTGCCACAATTTAATAATGAAAAAACACACACACACACAAAACATTTACATATAATATATTTAAGGCATTTACCCTCTTCAGAATTCATCTGTGTTTTGCTCTTATTGAAACAACTATTGCATACTTCTGTTGCTTGCTATCGTGGTGACCAATAATTGTGCCTTTGTCATCGCACCAGTTTTCAAGGTCACTTTCCCTGAATGGAAAAAATGTTGCACAGGTTGAGGAGAGTCAGGTCCTGCCTCTGCCACTAACTGATTTTTAAACTTTAGTCAAGTGACCTAACAGCTCTGCCCTATTTCAAGAGAGTTGAATTGGAAGATCTCTGTGATCCCTTTAGGAATCATCAGATTCTGTGGCTAAACTAAGTATACATTGATATTTTTTAAAAACTTGGAGTATATATTCAAATTCATGCACTGTTTGGAAATATTACTGAAGAATTTGCCCTTGTATTTGATTGTGCTGCTTCATTGGCGGTCTCACAGCCATCTTTTTGCCACCAGTGGAATACTATACAGAATACGTGTAAGTCTTGTACGCACTGTGCCTGACAGTTCTGGAACCAGTTTCTGGGCCAAGACTGTGGTCTACCAAGTCCTCATAGTTGCCTAAAACCTGCATGTTTTCCCTCTGCTGGCTTTTTATCGACTATGAGTAATGGTAGCTGTGTAGGGTGCAGGTGGAGGACAGTAGGACATGGTCATTCAAGGCCCTCTTTCCCTTTCCCTTGGACCAGGATGCCAGTCAGTGTAATTTGGAGGTACTTTTGTAATAATTTCAGCAGAGTTGTCAAGGTAAGGACTGGTGCTTTTATGACTTGGTGCTTGGCTCCATTAATCTGAGGTCTTAGGAATTATGAGTTTGCTTATTACCAGTTAATTTTTTCTCTCATTCCTTTTTTTCTCCTTAATGTCCATATTGTATTAATATAATATATATGCATATTTATTTTTCATTTAAAAAAGTATATTACTTTGTTGCTTTGAACTTTAATTTATCTTGACCCTTTGACCTCTTGAAGTCTTGATATTTCTAGAGATGGGGAAGGGGGATGTCTGGGGTTATTTAGGATGTATTACTCCCAGGTCCTTTTCAAACTATAAAAATGGAATTTACATATAGGTGGTCTAACGTTGCCAGGCTTCTGTGGCCTGGCTATGGGCACATGAGATTGTGTGGTGCAAAGTTGACATAATCTCTTTGATTTCTAGTACTGCTGTTACTCACACTTTTATTATCTCAGTGGGTTCACATTTTGTCAGTGTTTGGATTCTGGTATTCTAATAATCCTTTAATTCTGTGTGTGTGTGTATGTATTATATACAGGTCAGTGTTCTGCCTCATTTCACACTCTGTGCTATGTGTTAACTGAATACCATTGTTTTGATAAGAAACAATGGTCACTGGAATCCTTATCTTATGAGAGTGTTATGTCATAGAAGTCATAATTATCAACTATTTGCTGGCTATTGGAACATCTACCTTCCCTGCTGAAACTATCACCTTTGACACCCTACTTTCAGCCCTGTCCCTACTCCTTCTTGCCCCAACTCCAATAGTAAGGTGGGATTTATACACAGGCATCAGATATGATGGCATAGAAGAGTTTTGGACAACTGGTCCTGGACTCTGCTTCTCTGCTTTTCTATGGGGTGGAGACTATTAGTAGATTTTCCTATGACCAAGGAGTTTGTTCCAGGTTTGGGAGAAGAAGGATTCAAGTAAATCTCATGATTTCTGATGAAAAGTGACAAGTATAGTGCCAGCTAGCTTCTCAGAGAATGAAGAACTGTTAAATGAGCTCATTTGTGCTAAATAATTGGTAATTTAAATAAATTTTATACTGTTGATATGATTACTGTAACATTTCTCAAAGATAATTTGGTTTCAGATCTAATATACATTAATTTGTTAGCTGTATACTTAACATGTTTCTGTATTGTGCTTAGACTCATAAAAAAGGATTACTTTGGGGTGTACTCATATATATGGGAAGACAAAGGTATATGCTCACTAAAAATTCATTTTATTTTGACAGCAATTAAAACACCCTAGAATAAATGTTTTTGTTGGCATCACATGAGAGCATTTAATCAAAACTAATTATTTTTCTACATTCTTTTACATTTTCATATATGTTTTGGACTTTGGCCTCTTACTATATCCTAGTCTTTCCAGGTGTGATCTTGGTGGTTACTTTTGCAGGAGCTGGGAGGTGTGTTATCGGTCTCTTCTACATTGCTGACTATCCCAACCTAGATGTTTGGATAATTTCTGAGATTTGTTAACCCCACATTTGTTGTTAACCTCATATTTGTTAACCCCATAGTGATGTAAATGACTAATTATAATTAGCTTAACTCCCTCTGGGGGAGATATTTCTAGTTTCAGAGCAGAACTTGTTAACTTGATGCCCTACTAGATGGCACTGAGCTAGGTGATGGGAAAACAGGGGGTTCCTGTTCCTTGGGGAGTCCTTGGACTAGTAAATGAGTCTATTCATTTTTGTATGGTGTTGGTGGGATTTTTTGAGCTAGGGCTATCTTTCTGCCTAGAACTGGTTTAGCCAATTGATTGGTTCTCTAATGTATATTTCATTGAGGGAGTTCTTAGTTTCCAATAAGAATTTAAAACTTGCTAAATGAGTCTGACCCACCGTTTATTCTATGTGAAGATGGCCTTGAAGTTTCTTGCAAAAGCGTGGTTCTCTGGTTTGTGGTCAGCCTGAAAGGTTAGGGATGCTACTCCAGGGCACACTTAGCTTCCTCAAAAAACCACTATGTGAGTGAGGAGTTAATCTGCTTTTTCTGAGGTCATCTATCTTTTCAATGTCTATCACCAGGTGACAGTGAATTCCATAAATGTGAATAATCCTTCCCTTTATTTATCCTAAAGCCTGTTTTTCCAGCCTTTGGGGCACTCTCCTTTATTCTACCCAGGAATGGATGAACGTTTTTGGTTCATTATCACACTTGACTTTATTTATTGATTTTACACTTCAACCGTATCCTCAATTTTTTTTTCTCTAGACTTCAGTTATTATATTTTTAGTCTGTCTGTGGTACCTAGTCATAGAAAACTGAGTAGCATTTTTGCAATTTTTCACATACATCAGTGCCATCAAAACTTACAGGCTAATTATCGTAGGGATAGGCGAGCTATGTGTAGGAGAAGTCATAGCCCCAGGGGCCAGCAAAATGGTTGTTTCTTAAAAAAGTAAGTGAAAGGGGAAATAAAGCCTAGTTAATATGTAATGATTATTAAAATATTTTAGTTTGTGATGAGTGACAAATGAGAGCAAAGTCATTTCAAAAAGCAATGGCTACACTGAAGTGATGAATGCTGAAACTTGTGCTAGAGGGAGAAGAGCTTCTCAGGTAATGGGGTCTGTGTTCTTCACTGGGATTGTAGTCTGTGGACAGATCAGTTTCACCTCTGGTCCTCAGTGTCCTTGTTCATTCAAAATAAGGAATTCTACTCAATGGTGAAAAGATTTTCATCGCTAAAGTTGTATGACTCTGTGCATTTAAAAATTAATTCGTTTAGTGAAATCACTTTAGAATTGCTTGAACAAAAACACTAATACTAGCAAATTATGCTTTATAACTTAGACTAAAGTTACTCCAGTATTGTGATATATAACAATACAGTCTACTGTAAATTCATAGATTTGAGTACACTGTATGCCATCTGTTTTTCCTATGTAAGAATGAAAGAGTTTCTCAGTGTTGAACTAGAAAAATTCAGGTATACACCCTTCTCTTCCTATGTCATTTTTATAAAGGTGTTTTATTCATCTTACCAATAGTATTTGTACATGAATTAGGAGCTTTCTTTTTCTCAGAACAAAGCCACTGCCCTTATTTTGCTTTTTGCAGTAGTGTTATTTTATTGAATATTTCTCACTTGTCTTGGTCTGCTCTTCCCTCTCTACACCTCCTCCCTCCTTCTCCACTCTTACCTTTCCTCCCTCCCTCCCTTCCTTCTCTTTAGAGAAATGAATTAGCTGCAGTTTGTAGGTTATTTTGGAGAATAAAGCATTAGATATTTACTTTATGTAATGGTCATTTGAGAGCTAGTTATCCCCTGTTATCTGACAGAGGCTTCTCTCATCCTTTTAAAATGAAATTATATTTGGGGACCTTTAGTCAGAAGGTCCCCCCCCCCCCACTTTTATACTGATGTTTAAAAGTATTGTATGGGAAAGCTGGGATGGCTCAACGGGTTAACCGCTCGCTTTGAAACCCCGGGGACTGAGGATTGAGTCCCGGCCCTGGCCCATGCGGACCCACATGCTGAACTGGGGTGTGCCCCCAGTTCAGTTCTTGCCGGGGCCTATGTGGGAGGCTCCCGGCCCAGTTCCTGCCCTGTGTAGCCCTGTGCCCACCTGTGGAGTAAAACTATATGGAAAACTAATGTCAACTATGGAGACTGCTCTGGGCCCTCCCCCTTTTCTCTGTCTCTCTCTCTGTTTCTCTCTGTCTGTCAAAAATCAGTAAAATAAATCTTTAAAAAAAAAAGTATTTAAAAAAATTTTTGTACTGTTTTACCGAATCTCTGTAAGTATTGATACATTTGCACATCTTGTTTATTATAGAAAAAAATTATACCACTTAGAGAATGTCAGCTTATAAGGCTAAAATAAGCGATAGTGTGTGTGTTTTATTATATCAGTGACAGTATTTTTCCATTCTTTTTGAACCAAAGAACTTTCTATTTAGTAAATTAGTTATTTCTATATCAGCTTATTCCTCATCATATGTGAAAACACATTACATTTGACTGTTCCTTGTAGACTCTTTTATACCAAGGATATAGCGTTAAAATAGAAGCCTACTTCACTGAATATGGTACTGTTTTGAGCATTTCAGGTGTCAGTCATTGAATTTTGTTCTATCATTTGTCCCTTGTCACTTAGCTTTGTAATTATTTTCATATGATTAGGTATTTATGTTTATCCAAGTTTAGTCCAATTGGGAACAGAAGTATAAACAGGAAAATTTTGGATATCTTGCAGATACACATTTTTAAGAAATTAGAAAATAAATACTATATATGTAAAACTAACTTATTTTTATAGTTCTAAAGTTATATTAGCTTAGGAATATGTATGATTTGCTTGGAGAAAACAATTTTCAGTTTTGGAACTTCAAATTTAAAAGTTATATTATTGTTCATTCAGATAATTAAATATACTAACTGAATTTACTATTAAGTGCTTTTATACATTTGTTAGAAATGGCTTGCTAAAATGTTTAACATCTCATTTTTTTCACAAAAGTAAGCAGAAGTAACATTTCAAGGACTATTATGTTTCTGGACTTACATGAGCTCAGTAGCAAAGAGACCCAGCACATACTCATTTTCAGAGTAGGAGAAAATGAAGGAAACATTCTCAGATTGAATAGAACTTCAGTTGCATCATATATATGTGTGTGTATATATATATATATATATATATATATATATACATATATATATATATATAAATAATTTTTTTTAATACCTCACTTTTGCCATCTTTGTGGACTTCTGGAAAATGTTTCTTGGGTTGAGGCAAATCAGTTTGTTCATTCCTACATTGTCTTCTTTTCTTATTTTGGTTTGGTTATTTCCACAATTAATTAAGCTGCTGCTGAAAGTGAAGGACTCTGTAACACTCAGGAAGAAGGTTGGAAAGTGTTAGGCAGGGCTTCTGCCACTTTCACGTGAGGGTTGTTCCCTGGCAGAACCCCAGACTCTAGTCATGGGACAGGCGACATCAGACAAAAGAAAAGGGCATGTTTTACCTCACGTTTTTTCTCATCTTTTGGTGAGAAAGTCAGAGCAGCATTGCTAAGAGTTGGTCTGACAGTTTCAAGCAGCATCAGCTGGTTGACAAGAAAAATGCTTCATGATTCTGTTATTAATGAAATCTTTGACTTCAGTTTTTTCAGTGCTCCCAATCACTGACAATTAAATCATCAAACAGCAGTTGTTGATGGCTGGCGTCTGATTCAGATTCTGTGATGGCCAACCGAAGAGCTTTCAGAACCCGTAAGGCGTCCATCCTTATGACTGTTTGCTGAATATCTTTTTTAGCCAACTCTAAAACAAAGTGGCTTTTTGCCATTTAATTTTTCTGTAGTATTTCAATGTAACTTTTACTCTTTGCTTACTTCCCCCTCCTTTCTTCTTTTCATGAAAATAGCTATACCACCAGCTTCTACATTTCTAAGCAAAATTCTTTAGCTTTTTTAAAAACAGTTTTTTCCAGAGTGCCCAATTTTGTGGTGTCCTAACCAAGTCCTTGGGTGTACATTCTATTCCATCAGCAAGTAGATATGTACCTGTTGCTATCCCTGCTAACTTTGATGGCTTTTCCAGACATCCAACTCCCATGGCACTTTACCTTTTTATAAGTGCTCTCTCTAGCTTTGCATAGATCTCTATAAACATTGATTTTAAAGCTATTACAGAATTTATGCTTCCCTTTTTCTAATTAAAAAAAAAATGTTTTCCTGTCTTCAAAATATCTAGACTATCTCCATTTCTCATCCTGCTTTCAGTTTGACTGTACTTGGATAAACAGAGATACCAAATCATATGAAAACAGGTATAAAACTAACTGGCAAAGGACATTGGTTCCTTCATTTGTAAGTGGTACAAGTCAGAATATCGGACTTACTCTTCCATGAGTAGATTCTTACCTATTGCTTCTCTTATTCTGAAAGAGGTAAGAGTTTCCTGCATATGTGGTATATAATTTCTCATAATTTAAAATAAACTCAAATGACACTCTTCATGATTGAAAATGACAGTCCAGAAAAATACACGGCTCTTTGTCAGTAAGAGTATTGTCAATCTTTTCTTCTGTTTCTTGGTTGACATTTGAAATTATTGAAGTTTATAAATTTTTTTTTCTTTTAAAAACTCTGCTACTTGAAGTGTTGGTTTATTTATGAATATTGATTAGGTTACCCTTCATAATGATGCTGATAATTATGGGAGTACAGTTTGGAGAATGAATTTCTGAAGTGTTTTTATTTAACATTGTTACCCCCACATCACTTAAGGAATTATTTACATACTATTAGGGTGTTGGATATATTTTAAAGATGTATTTTGTTATCTTTTGCAATTTGAAATACATATTTCATTTGATAGTATTTATAGATCATATCTATTTTTTCCTTTTTAGATTAAATTGCAGTGTGGAAATGTGCCTGGGAGGTAGATATATCTCTCAGCATTTCATTTAAAGAAGAATGCATCTTGGGGCTTAGCTTGAAAGCAGTGGTTCTCAACCTTGACTGCACATTAGAATCATGGGGAGCTTTTGAATCTCCCCCCCCCCCGCCCCCAGTTGTATCCTAAACCAATTTACATCAGTATCCCTGGGGCTGGGATCCAGGCATTAGTACTTTTTAAAGCTCCCCAGGCAATGTCAGCATGTAGCCAAGGTTGAGAACTCTTGCTTTAGAATAATAAAGTTAGATTTAGCATCTCCTCAAATTTAACTGCACATCATAATGTTGGAGCTTGAGTAGGTTTGATTTCTTAACTAAGGCTGAGTAGGGTATTTTGTCACCAATATCAGATAAAGAAGAATTTACTTAGGATTTACATAGTTGTGAAAAGATGCTAATTTGGTTAAGTATAGTTTAATATTTTATTTTTATTTTTATTTCTTTTTAAAGATTTATTTTTTATTGTTTTTGATAGAGAGAGAGATACAGAGACAGAGAGAAGGGGGAGGGCTCAGAGCAGTCTCCATAGTTGCACATCATTGGTTTTTCCACATAGTTTCATTCCACAGGTGGGCGCGGGGCTGCACAGGGCAGGAATTGGGTCAGGGTCTTCACCCCGGTGAGAACTGAACTGGGAGCACTCCCCAGTTCAGCATATGGGTCCACACTGGCCAGGGCCGGGGCCGGGATTTGATCCTCAGTCCCTGGGACTGCCAAGAGAGCGCTTAACCCACTGAGCCATCCTGGCTTCCCCTAGTTTACTATTTTAAATTCATAATTTATTTAAACTTTTTTTTTTAGTGTGAATCTCACGCTATCTAGGGACAAATAAAATTAAGTGTTAACTTTTTCCTAATTCTTCTATCTTCAGACTCTCTCGTATTTCTGTTTGTTCTGACCCTTTGCCATAAGCGTATGCTTAGATTTCCTTATTCCAAAAGGGTTTGAGGCAGTGTACCAGGATATAAATTAAGCTCAGGTGGACACAGGTGGGGACCATAGCAGGAATAAAGCTAAAAATTCATGGCCCAATGACCTATGCACTCGTTACAGGACATTCCTTGAGCCAGGAGGGCACACAGAGCACATTATGGGACATAATGTAGGTAAAGGTGAGTAATGTTGCCTGGATCTGTCTCTGTGCCTTTGAGCCTGTCAGGAACTTGGGGTGCGTGAGATTAGTGATCGATATGGGGATGCTCACAAGCTAAGAAGGAACTGAGATGTTGAAAGACTGCCAATATTTGTGTTATGTGCTAGGAATTCTGCAAGGAGTTTCATAGATCTCACCTTGCTTATTCCACAACAGTCCTATGTGGACTGCACTGTTAAGCTCCGTTTACAGAAAAGGAGACTAAAGCTCAAATACACTGCGCATAACCCGTCCAGGTTATCTATCAAGTAGGTAAATGACACAGCCAAGCTTCAAAGCCAGCCGTGCCCTAGACTGTGGTTCTTCTTACATGGCTCCTGCTAGGTCATATCCTCGTTAATCACAATTCTGCTGGTCCCCCGTACTATTTATAGGAAAATAATTATTTGTGTGTATGGGGGGAGGGGAGAGAATAAAGGCCATATAGCAGCATTAGAAAATCCCTCATATGTATTTAAACACAATGTCTTTCTCATTTTTCCTGTTTTTGTTTTTACGGCAGTTTTTTTTCTCCCCACGCATCGTATTTCCATGGTACGGTATTCTATGTCATGATTATTATTTGTATGCCCCACCAAACCTAGTATGTCCTGCATGAGAGACCTATGTCATGCCATGGTTCGGCAGATTTGGCTGGGCTGCCATAGTGGCAGTGTGTGGGTGTCCCTCTTTGATCTTCTTCTGCCTGCACCGCTTACAGCAGGGTGAAGCTGCCGTGGCTTCCACTTCAGTTTCAGCAGATGGAAAGACCTTTCACTTGCTATCCCATTTTAGGTTGGTGTTCCTGCTCTTGTGATGTGTTTCAGATGAAGCTGCATGAGCAGATCCAGCTCTTTAAGCCATAGGAAAGATTAAATACTGTGCCATAGCTTAGTTTGGCACTTGGAGACACATCTGAGTCTTGTTTCACTAGACTCCCAAGGCAGCCACTGTGTCATATTCCTTGATTATAGTTTGACAAATGTGTTACCTGGATTTCAGAGTTCTTTGAGTTCCCATGTGTGCTTTTTTTTTTCTTCCTCCCTTTGAATTTTTTACCGTTTCCTGTAGTGGAGAAATTCAGACCCCTTTAATGCTGCAGTCTCCCTTATTTCCAACGTGGCTTTCTTTATTTCTACCTGTGGGCCTGCTCTCCTGCTCAGGCCTTTCGTTCACATTCCCTCCAGGCATGTGTCTCTCTGCCTGCCTTCTTCCACTTTGCCACTCACTCAAAGTCTGGTTTCTGGACCTGAAGCAGCAGCAGCAGCAGCAGCAGTTGGAAGCCTATTAGAAATGCAGAATCTCAGGCCCCATCCCAGATCTGCATCAGAACCTGCACTTTTATAAGGCTCAGGCAATGGGTCTGCATATTTGAGTTTGAGAAGCACTGCTCTGAATCACACTTCTTCCATTGACTGTACCCTAATTAAAGGGATAGAGTACTAGAACCCACCCATTCATTCTGTAGGAGGAATTAGATTAAAAGCGTTTTTTTGTTTTTGGTTTTTTTTTTCCCTAATTATATCCATTTATTCATCTTTTGCCAATAATTTTGTCACTTTTGGAGAAAGAAAGAAATGAATATGTTTGCAAATAAATGGCTTTTCCTACACTGTGAGTGAAGTGAGGGCATTGGGGAAAGCTTGGATAATTTAGCTGATAGACTGTTACCAAGGAAGGACTCACATAGCAGCTCTCATCACTGTTTTGAAAAGAAATGGAGAAGGTAATTCTATGGGAAGACTTCAAGAGATTTTATATTTTTCAAAATATAAAGTAAAAAAATAAAATTGTCTTAATTAGTTTGGAATACCATCACGAAAACTCCATAGATTGGGTGGCTTATAAAACACAGAAATTTATATCTCACTGTTCTGGGGGCGGGAAGTCTGAGATCAGGGTGCCGACAGAGTTGGGGCTATGTGGGGGTTGGGGGTGCTGTCTTCTAGGTTGCAAACTTTTCACTGCTTCTTCCCATGGTAGAAGGGGTGAGTGAGCTCTCTGGGGTCTCTTTTAAAAGGACACTGATCTCATTTCTGAGAGCTCTAACCTCACGATCCAGTCACCTTCCAAGGACCCCACCTCCTAATACCATCAACTGAAGAATTCCGGGGTGACACATTCAAACCATTGCAAAAATATAAAAATGTGAATTTTGCACCTCTCCAGAAGGTAACTAAACAAAATGTTTAAATATAAAGTAAAATAAAGGTTGGATTGGCAGATAGAACACCTAATTTTTTCTCCTTTAAGTGTCTTTCTATCCTGTTTGTAGAAATATTACTGGTCATGGAGGTTCAATGATAGCACAAGGCAGAGTGACTAGTTATTTTCCTAAGGCAGGTTTCATCATGTCTTTAAGTGTTAGAGGCTCCATGGCATGGAAAAAATGTGCAGTACAGTGGGTGGTATACGGGTGGGGGACAGGGACCTCATAGCCAAGGGGTGAAGAAGAACGTAAGGTCATGAGCGGTCAGACTGCTGAAGCTTTGCTCTCAGCCCTCCCTCCCCACCGCTTCTTTGATCTTCCCATACATTGCTCCTGGGGGTGTGTTAGTACAGTGGTATCTGTGTCCCTCCCTCTTTTTTTCTTTTAAATCCTCAGGATCTTTAAATGTCTGACTGGAATAGAATTTGAGTTATATCCATAGGTTATCTAAAAGAATTTCTCCCTCGGTTAATGAAAAGAGTTTTTCTCTCTCCTCCCTTAGGCACACACACAGCTTGCTCACTGTCATGTCAGAGAACCTGATACTCTGGGTAGGAAGTGATACAGGCCAATTAAATGCAAAGGGCTAAAAAAACGTGTTTTTCCAGACTCTGACCCAACTTTGCATCAGTGCAAAAGAATTTTCTTTCATATGGGCATTGGTGGTTTATTGTGAACTTTGATTAATTATTTAAAAATTTGACATTTGAAATCTAGAAATGTATTTATTAACATTGAATATACAATGGTAAAAATGTGGTGCACGTGTACTTTCAAGAAACATTATTCCCATTTCTGTGAACAGTGGAGACATCTATTTAAACAAGCCCCTACCTCATGCTGCAGGCCTTCAAAGTGGGCCAGTGAGCAGATGCTTGTGAGTTGCAATAAAAATGGCATGGGCACTGTTCCATTTCTGCTTCAGAAGCATCTTACGGTATCAGAATCTAACACCACAGACAGATGGAAACTGGAACTCGGGTTTCAGATCTTGTTCAAAGGAAAGGGGGTGCCGAATTCAAAAGTGTCAGATTTAAAAAACTTGTAATCAGGTAAGTGGATGAGGGAAATGATGATGGGGCAGTGTTTTTAAATAACGGAGAGAAAATAGAAAAACTAGTGATTTTGTTTGGAGTTTGTCTATGGTTAAAATCACTTAAGTAGGCATATATATTAAGGTATATATAAAGGGTACATGTCATGGTATTTGGGTCAAGTTATCTGACATATAGGGTCAGGTAAATTGAGGATTAATTAATACTGTAGATTGCAAAGATTGTAGCCCAAATTGGAATACTATGGTCAGGCAATTTTAAATTAACTTGAAGTTAACTTAGATGCTCACTGTTACTGAAAATATTTATAGGCTGCATAAATACACTTTTCTTTCATTACAAATACATAATGTCATAAAGTGAGGTTTCTTTGAAGACTTAGGTTATTCTTGTAGCTTTTGGGCATTATCTTAAAAGTGAGTTACACTCGTCTGATACCTTTGGTTGAGGGTAAACATTCAGTTGTAGCTTTATAGCAGTCATCTGGCAATAACTTAGAATGACAAAGCAAAACCTATATTAACTTGACTATTGCAGAAAAACATGATTTATTGATGTTTCCCATTTGCTGAATTTTAAAGCCTTGGTGTTTTATGTCTCTCCATATAACTTTTTCCTCTAGAGCAGTGTAGAGGAAACTGTGACACAAGGTATTGTTTTCCTGCATTGCTAATACGGATTCACCTGTGACAGTTTTATCTATTGCAGGATTTCTCAGAGCCTTTGATGGTAGTAATATCCTTGTAACTCTCTTAGAGTGAGATTTAGTATCAGATATTTCCCAAGATCACTTTACCAGTTCCCCTCTACTCCTGTTTTTCCCTTGATGGACTATCTACCATGGACGATAGTTTGGGAAATGATACTGTAGCATTTTTGTATGTATTTTCTCACTGTCATAGCAGTCCGGAGGATTGGAAACAGTTCTGTTGTCCCCTTTTGGATCAGGAAGGTAAGACCCACCAGAGTTCATGCTGGCACTGGTGGGCCAGTCTCCTGATAATTCACCCAGGTGTTTACCTCTCTGTGAAGGCCTTCAGTTCAGATTGGAGGCAGGTAGTCACAAACAGAGGGGCTCTGCGCTGGCAGATCAGGGGTCATCTGGGCAATATTCTGATCTGCAGTTTCTCTGTTCTGTGGCAGGTCCACAGGGCGCTATGGTCACCAACAGAGGTCTTTCTGATTCTGTCAGTTGACCACGAGGGTGAAAGGGCTAGTTCTTATGTAGTTTCTTTGAAGTAAAAGTTTAGGCAACTCCCTTACCCCACATATGTTTTTAAGTCAGAAAGTTAGTCAGGTACTTGACTGTGGTTCACCTGTATTTTTCTTTGCAATTTTTACCCCATGGTGATATGTCATGTTTTGCTCTTTTTATAGAAAGAAATTCAAGCCATGAGTCAGTGCAGCCATCCCAATGTAGTGACTTATTACACCTCTTTTGTGGTAAAAGATGAACTTTGGCTGGTCATGAAATTACTAAGTGGAGGTAAGTGGATTTTGCTGTCGTTCTTTCTTTGTTTCTTTCCTTTTGTGTAATCTAGCATATTGAATAAGATTCAGATTTGATCCTCTCACTCTTGTATTTAAAAGTTATGCTTGATTTGTTTTTTGCTTAGAGCATAAAGTCCAGATTTCTTCACATTGATATTCAGAGCCTTTCATGAGTCAGCATAACCTCTGGATTATGTGTCTCCTTCTAGCCTGGCCTACTTGATGTAGCTTAGATTCCCTAAATGCGTTCTGTGCTCTGATGTCTCTGTACCCTGCTCCCCAGCCCTAAGTCTGTCCTTTCTTCTCCACCCGTTCAAGTCCTAAAAGCTCACCTCCTCTCTGCAGCCACCCCTTACTCTCTTCAAACACCGTTCACCAGTCCTTCCTCTGTAAACCCTTCACTTTTAGCATAATTCAAGATCTCAACACATCGCAATATAAGAAATTATTCCAGTTCTGTTAATAACAAGTTCTGCAGTGATGGAAGTGTTCTATAGCTGTGCTATCCAGTTTCTGCTAGTTACATGTGGCTCCTGAGTACTTGACATGTGGCTCGTGTTACTGCGGGACTGAATTTCTATTCAATATTTAAATAACTTAGGTGGCTAGAGGCCGCTGTGTTGGACAGTGCAGATGTATGTTGTGAACTTCATGAAAAAAGCACAGTCTATTTACTTCTATTTATTGAACCTGCATCCAATGGGTGCTTGGTAAATGTTGTCTTTATTGAAATGGAGAGAAAGTTTCTGCAGGCTAAATTGTTTGCTTGCAAAAATGATCAGCAGTGGTGCTATTTTCATCATATGTTTGTACTTGGGAAGGGAGTGACTTTCCCTTACTAGCCTTGGGTCACTGAGTTATAAAAGCCATGGACAGTTTAGTTTATAAGGTACTTTTTCATTTCTGTATTTTATTTCTTTTAATCTTTTAACATTACTATTTGGTAGGGAATGATAATAATAACCATTAACTTTATGGAGCATTTACTCTATGGCTTGAGCCTATTCAAGGCGACTTACCTTATTTCATTTAATGTGGACAACTTCCTTGAATGGTGGATGTCACCATCCTTGTTTTTCAGAAAGTACATCTAAGTTCAAGAAAGTGAAGCAGCTTGCCCAAGGTCACATACACAGTAACTGTTAGTGCCAGAAAGTGTGACTATAGGACCTGTTGACTTAAAAGCTATGCTTTGCTGGAAGTATTACCACCTTCATTTCACAGACCTGAAAATTAAAGCTTCAAAAGCCTGAGTGATTTGCTTCAAAACATCTAGCATACCCACTTCTCTGCTGTGTTCACTTTTCAGAGCATCCCTGCCTGCATGTCTTCCTGTGATACAAAGTGTGGTTTAGGAGCAGAGGAGAACCTTTTGTGGTACCTGGATGAAGCCCAAACAGTGTAGCCAGAATTTATATTCTAGAGCCCATTTTCATCTGCAGACCCCATTCCAGCTAAGGCTGAGCTCTGGGAGGCATTTAATTTAATTTTATTTTTTTTTAAAGAAACTAGCTTGGATCAAACAGAGGTCCAGAAATGAGATGACGAACAGGTTGTAATTGCCTTGAGTCTGCTTGTGTGGGTCTCAGTAGGGAGCTGGGAGCCCTTAGTTCAGCTGTGTTCCCAATCTTGTCAATCCTATTAGTCTTTGTTTCCTTGAGTGCCTACTTTGGTTTTTAATTAAGAAGGAAAAGCAAAAGGAAGCCAGTTGGAGCCAGATTGCAGTGTCCAGTGTCTGGCCTGCTTCTCGGTTCTGTGAGAGATGGTGTACTATTAGTATGGTTATCTTAGTCGCTTCTTGTGGGGGGTCCACCAATTCTGAGGAGACAAGAAATTCTTGTAACCTGGGATCCTGGATAGCCTCAATGACTTTGTTCAAACTGAGGATTTTACTTCCTTTCTTCATTTTTTAAAATCCCAATTAACCATTTATAAGCTTGAGAAGATCCCCTGTCCTCTTTCCTGAGGACTTGATAGGGAATTTCATTGCCTTTTTAAAAGAATGCAGTTTAGTCTCCTGGCTTTGGAAGGTTTTAAACAGGTTTCCACAGGGAAGAGGAATATGGGCAGATGTGGACTCTTGCTCACTTTTCTTTCGGCAGGTCAGAAAGACATGCCTGAGGATGGTATATCCTTATGAAACATAAACTACTTCTGGAAGTACTTTCTAAATGATTTAAAAATCCAAGAGTCAATGAATAAACAGGTGTTTGGTCTCTCTCTGGCGTAGAAAATATGCATTTGTTTTCTTCTGTAATATTTTATCACATTAAAGCTCTTAATGAAGGGTGGGTGGTTGGCTAATCTGGTGTAGTAATATCTGATGGGGAAACTCAACCCTCTTAGCTAATCATAGAGAACCTAGAGCTAAATTCAGGCCCTGAGGTAAGCCATTTGTTAATTCTTCAGCAATGTTAAGCCCCCAGGTAATTACGGTTTTTAAAATGACCTGGAGATTTGGAATATTAATTAATATGTGTTGAAACATGAATTCACAATGCTAAGGATACTAATCTGTTTATAGCAACAAAGTGCTGTGCATTTATTTGTTTTTTATAAAAGTTAGTATTCTAAGCATCATGTAAGGGAAAGTAAAGAATACCTAGAGCCACAAAAAGGAATCTTTTGATCAGAAGCAGGGGTCTAGAGGCACCCTACTTTCCCCCGCTCTACTCCCACCTGCGTTTCAGACATTCTGGGAGAGCTGTACGGATGGCTGTCAGCTGTTCCCTGCTGTCTTTCCTCTGGCCTCCTGTTACTTCCTTTTTTCAGTTCAGACAGCTTGAACCCTGTCTTGTGTCTGTAGCCACTAAAAGGCACTCACTGTGAATTGTCCCTTGACAGTCCTCTGGTTCCTCACCCAGAATCGTTCTCATTGAAGTTCAACTGAAAGTGTGTCTGCAAACTTGCATTTAGTGTTTCTGGTCATGGGCTGCCCTGCAATTGCTTTTGTGTGCCTTGGGAATATTTGTGTTAAATAGAAAGCCAAAAAACAAATTTTGATGTTCTCATTTTGTTTTGTAAGTAAGGAACCCTATTCTAGAAAGGTAATGAAGGTGCTTGCCCAGTTTTTTTAATTCTTCTGTCTGTCCACTTAGGTTCAATGTTGGATATCATAAAATACATTGTCAACCGAGGAGAACATAAGAATGGAGTCTTGGAAGAGGCAATAATAGCAACAATTCTTAAAGAGGTTTTGGAAGGCTTAGATTATCTACACAGAAATGGTCAGATTCACAGGTATGACCTCTGCAGAGATGTTTAAATTCAGCTGTTTGTATCTTTAATCCTAATTAGTAAAGAATATTAAGGAAGCAGAAATTGTAGATAGGTAGTTATTGACATTATTTCTACCACAGATGGGCTAATAGATGGAAGAAACAAAGAAAGAAAAGAGAGAATGAATTTTGGTGAATTATATCGGTATTCTCAGGATTGATTTATCTGCTTTCACTGAAATAAAAGCAGAATATAAAAAGTACTGAGTGGACTCATTAAAAAAAATCAATTTGCATGTAGCTCTTGAAATATACTCATTTAAACTCGATATCATTTCTAACTTGCTAATATAGGCAGGTCTGTTCCAAACATTATAATATGTTAATTATCTTTGACACCATAGTGAGAGGGAAGGAAGAGGCATGAATTTCATCTTCTGTGACACAAAATGCCAATTCTTTAGATAGCCAGATTGTATAGACTGTGAGTACCTGATGTTTTGAATGGGTTAGTGTTATTTGGGATATTAGGAATAGTTGCTAGTAAATGACCATTTACCAGTAATATTAATTGTAACTTTCCAATAAGTGAGCTATATATTTAATGATATTTACTTTGTCTTTCAATAACTAGAAAAAAAATATTACTGTAGAAACCAAACTTATAAATTGTAAATTGTCCTCTTTAAGTGTTAAGAATACTCAACACACTTGTATATAGTGAAGAAATATAGAGTATTATGATGAGTATTTATATGAGAATTTATAATCAGTGTCTCCACGGAGGAAAGACTGATCAAATTCATTGTTTGAGAGGCCAATAGGATTAATTTGGAATTGCACCACAGACAACTTTAAAGGGAAATAGAATAGCTTTACATTGACTAGGCTTTAATTCTTGATAAAATGATAGTATTGTGAGTATATGGACAACCTCTAACTCTGTAACATAAAATAAAGAATCTACTAACTATTGATTTAATTAAGTTTGGATAATTTCAATAAAATATTTGTTACTAAAATCCTAACTATTCCTCAGGGGCAAACTGTAAAAATTACGATGTATCCTTGGAACTTTTAAAATTTGTGATGTAATTTCAGTATTTATGAAATAATAATATGAAATGGCTGCATTATATGATATATTTTAAAATTTTCCTGAGTGATTTAATGCAATATATCTGTACTCATTCTTCATTTTATTTTTTTTATAATAGGGATTTGAAAGCTGGTAATATTCTTCTGGGTGAAGATGGTTCAGTGCAAATAGCAGGTATACCTGACAAACATAAAAAATTCTTTACTTATTTACAGAAGTGTTGCAATTTTAGGAATGTAGATTTGTTCCTAAGAAATAAATAAATGCATATAATCTGTTTTAAGAATGTACGTGGGCTGACCTGTTATAGAATATTTGGTTCTGAGGCATAACATGTTTTTCTGTTGTTTCGATAAATCTTTGTTAGATCATTTTATAAGTGATGCTATTCTAGAACATAACCTTTTGATAAAGAGCTATTTTTATTTTATTACATTTTCTATCTTTCAGATTGATAATAGTGATATTTAAATAACTGCAAGAAAAGTACCTTTGAGAGGTTTTTCATGGGTTTGAAAGTTTAAAACATTGTACACATTAATTTAAAACCGCTTATTTCTGAAGATGCTGCTGAAAGAATTGTGAGCTCTTAAAACCTAGGGCTTACTTTTCTCTTAAATCTGACCCTACGTGGCTATTCTTGACAGGTAGTAGGTGTGCAGATGAGTGAATGTCTACTGACTGAATGCATCAGATAAGTACCTTCTATGTACAAAACCTCTCATTTTGTACACATTGCTTCTAGAGTAACGTGAGTGAGCTGGGGTAAAATGTAGACATATCCACATTGAGTCTTGTTTTACCCCATGTCCACAGAGGTCTGTCTCAGTGGTCCTCTCAAGTACCACTGCCTTTGGCATTTTTGGCTGGATAGTCCTTCTCTGTACTGGACTGTCCCTGTTATTGCAGGGCATTCAGCCTACTGGCTCTAGGCTTTAAATAGTATGAGCAGCATCTTTGGTGAGAATCAGTGATCTGGCATATGTTGTTGACGTTTGCCCCAAGTGTTGAATTAGCCTAATAAGCTTTTTTCTTTTTTTAGAGTTGTAGTGGAAGAATCCTATCTTTTAGCATAGTTTTAAGGTCTTCACATGAACTTAGTTGTTAGATCAAAGTTGATCACAGTCCTTGGTCGTAGTCTTGTTTCCAGACAAATCTGAGGGTCTGGGGTGATTATTAGAAATTCAGAAGTTTCAGCAGAAAACACACACACACCCAACACAAGGATTAGCCTTGACTTATCTCTTTGATTCATTGTTTGCCCCTCTTTGGGTGCTAGAGAACCTGTCAGGTGATGCCCTGGCCTGTATGACAAGCATGATGCTGATGTTAGGCTTTGTTTAGTTAGATAGGTATACTTAAGGGGACTTTCTTTTTATATTTTTAAAATAGAGAAAAGATGTTTTTAAAATACAAAAGGGAAACTGAGAATTTGTTTCAAGTCAAACATTTCCTTGAAAAGCTAATAACGA
This sequence comes from Craseonycteris thonglongyai, assembly GCA_004027555.1. Lineage (NCBI taxonomy): Eukaryota > Metazoa > Chordata > Mammalia > Chiroptera > Craseonycteridae > Craseonycteris > Craseonycteris thonglongyai. The sequence continues at coordinate 6,984 of PVKE010009638.1, read as the reverse complement.
AAGTGATCTCTCTCTTTAATTCTTTCCTTTAAAAAGATGAATTTGGTCAAATACAGTCATTGGTTTAAGACCACTGGGGAGCCATACTGTGTATCAGTTAAATACAAAGGCTTTGGACTAAAACTAGCCTGACTTAATACCCATAATCACTTGGGGCAAGTGATTGCATTTGTAAGCCTCAGTTTCCTCACCTGTGAAGTGGTGGTGATAATGCCTATCATTTAGTGAGATACAAATTTCCTGTGCAGCTATTGAAACTCAAGATTCTGGTTCCTGTAAGTGCAGCATGTTTCTGGGAATTGGAGAGAAAGGACCTGATTCCTTTCAATGAATTGACATGATTTATTAATTTTATAGAAATAAACACATTTGTACTTAATTTTGTATTTATAATTTTGCTTTCTCTGTTTTAAAGAGGTCTTCTAAATTGTATGAACTTCATATTCCATGCAATCCAGATTGCCCCTCCTTATAGGGTTGTTACAATAAGTACATAAATGTTAGAAATGCTTAGTGTAAGCCAAAAAGAGGGCAATAGACAGGAACAGACAATATAAAGTTATTGTTTAGGATAGCAAAAGACTGGAAACCAGTTAGGTGTTCCTGTTAAATATGGTATATGGTGTATCCACATTATGGCATAATCTGTATTATGGAGAATAAAAAGCTCTCTATGCATGCCATGAAAAAAATTGCCAGGCTTCTTGGTTAAGGGAATGCAATAAGGCAGACTATGGTGTGTAAAATATACCACCTCTTGTGAAAGAAGGGAGGAGAAATAAGAATCTCTATATATTTATTTGTACAAAGAAATACTAGAATAAATATGGGGAGGGTAGACTGTTTAGTGTATATTTTTTTAATATTTTGAGTTTTAAACCATGTAAATGTCTGACCTAGAAAAACAAATGAAAGGAAATGACTCAGTAAACTTGATAATCTCTCAATAGTCAAAGCCATTTTTAAGCCTTATTGTAGAATTTTCAAACATAGCCCAAAGTAGAGAGAAGATTTACCCATCACTTGGCTTCAGTAATTATCAGTCTTTGGCCATTCTTGATTCATCTGTATTCTCCCTCCCTACTTTGGTGCTATTATTGTTATTATTATTAATCCTGAATTTTGTTCTTGAAGCATCTAAATTAGTGCCTTGTTTATGTATATTTTGTCCTCACTCTAGAGAGTGTCCCTTATTCCACAAGCTAGGGACAATTTGAAAAAATATTTCAACTAAAATAATACTAAAAAAAATACTTCAATTAAACAAGTGACAACTGAAACAATGGTGGATGAACGTTTCACACCATTCAGCACTAGAGTGGTCTGGTTGTTAAGAATATAAGCTGTTTGGGAAAGCTGGGATGGCTCAGCTGGTTAAGCGCTTGCTTTGAAGCTCTGGGGACCGAGGATCGAATCCCGGCCCCGGCCCATGAGGACCCACATGCTGAACTGGGGAGTGCCCCCAGTTCAGTTCTTGACGGGACCTATGTGGGAGGCTCCCAGCCCAGTTCCTGCCCTGCGCAGCCCTGTGCCCACCTGTGGAGTAAAACTATATGGAAAACTAATGTCAACTATGGAGACTGCTTTGGGTCTTCCCCCTTCTCTGTCTCTCTCTGTCAAAAATCAATAAAATAAATCTTTAAAAAAAAAAAAGAGTATAAGCTCTGGGATTGTCAGGCTTGGTTGAAATTCACCACACGTGACCTTGGTCAAGTTATTTAACCTCTTTACAACTCAGTTTCCTAAACGGGGAATATATATATCACCCACCTCATCATTTTTTGTGAAATCAAATGAGACACTTTATATCCAGTGATCTTAACAGTGGCTAGTATATAACAGGCACACAGGTAAATATCAACAGATACTGCTCTACTGTGGCTGTTGCTCCTACTTTTTTTTTTTAATTAAGATTTATTTTTATTGTTTTTGACAGCGAGAAAGAGAGATAGAAAGAGACAGAAGGGGGAGGGCCCAGAACAGTCTCCATAGTTGCACATCATCGGTTTTTCCACACAGTTTCATTCCACAGGTGGGCGGGGCTGCACAGGGCAGGAACTGGGCCAGGGTCTCGCCCCGGTGAGAACTGAACTGGGGGCACTCCCCAGTTCAGCATATGGGTCCGCATGGGCTGGGGCCGGGATTCGATCCTTGGTCCCTGGGACTGCAAAGTGAGCTCTTAACCCACTGAACCATCCTGGCTTCCCCATGCTCCTACTTTTTAATACTACTATTGCTGATGTTACTACTGTTACTGTGACCAGCAGGTTCACACTAACCCTCCCTTGTTCTGCCTGGAGATCATGTGAATGTACTTCAACTGTGTTTTGCAACGGGTTCAGCTCTGAGGGGCTTTAGGAGCTATGAAAAGGTAATGTTTATTAATTATGGAACTTAGAAGTTAACTTGTCATTAATCTTGCTCTAAGCTGATAAAGGAAGTACAATTCCTTTTCTCTGTTTTATGATAAAATGATCATTTCTCACTAAAAGGATCAAAGTAGCAGTGAGTTTACTGCCTTTCAAACATGGAGGTGGGTCAAGATCTGCCTTATTCTGCCACTTGGTACCCTGCCGGTCACCGCATCCCATTATTCTTGTCAGATTAATGGCCTGAGCTCCTTCTCTGGGCCTTCTGGAGAACATTGTCCTTTTCTTTTTATCAGTTAGGATTGCTTGAGGTAAGGTTTCTTGACCTTTTCTCTCCCCCTCAGGCCTCTGGGTTTTTTCCTCACTGTGGGTGGTGGTGTTGAGTGTAACCCAGTACACACTTGCACTGTTGGGGCTGCTGGGTTCTAAAGGACACGTACAGAAAGCTGCCACCTGGGTTGTTGTGAGGATTAAATGAGCCAGTGTGTTAAGTGCTTAGAGCAACCTGTCACGTAGTAAGGACCTTGTGTATAGCCACTCTGGGCTGTCCTTGGTACTCTTCCTGTGTCTGTGACTACCTGCTTGTGTAAGAAATGACACAACCTGGAATTGTCATTCCCAGATGCACAATGGTGGGTTAACAGGCATTTAAGTTGCAGTTGCTACGTCTCTGGAGCTATAGCTTTCTAGAATTACATTTAATTTTCTCAGTATTTTCTGACCTGAGCAGAACATTGAATTCATACGGTATTTAAAATTTCTTTTGTTTTAAGTATAAAATAACATACTGCTTTAAGAAAGTTTGGAATGTTCCCTTGGAATAGGTATGCTGCTGCTATCCCCCATTTTATAAGAGTTTACTTGGTCAAGCAGCTGGTTACTGCCCAGACAAAAAGCTGGACTGGGAGGCTTCAGGTCTTTTGCTGGCATCTTTGTCTAGTGGGTGAAATAGAGGCAACAGGTGGGACATTTGAAAGCAGAGACTCACAGCAACAGCAGAACTAGATCGTCTCTTTTTGGTGCTACTCGTTATATTTAGACAAATAATACATTGCTTTCAGTCAGACTATTTGTGCCCTCTTCCTCTTACATCTTTACGCTCTTTAGGCCTTATTTTTTGAACTAAAAGTTAAGCAGGGAGAAGTTTGTATTTATTTTTTTGAACATATGTTTGTTTGCCTTGACAGTATTATCATGAGCATATTATTTTTAAAAACATACTGTATATATGTTTTCCCTTTCTCAGAATTTTTTTGTTAGGAAAGCAAAAATTAAGGGGATTTGTTTAGACCCAGAGACATTCTTGCCTTATTTTGCAGCCAACAAGTGTGGTGATACACTTGGTTCTATTTCCAACGGTACAAGTTCCATGGGAATTATATACATTTTTACTGACTGTGGATCTAAAATGAGTAATTAATGTGTATTGAGTGCTTCCTGTGTGCCAGGCTAGGTTTATGTGCTGAATGCTTTGTGACTCATTAGTCTTCACCACGACCTGATGGGGAAGATGCTATTTTGATGCCCATCTAACAGACTAGATCAAGCTTGTCTAACCCACGACCCAGGGGTCCCATGCGGCCCAGGGCAGCTTTGAATGTGGCCCAACAAAAATTCGTAAACTTTCTTAAAACATGACAAAAATTATGCATGGACATTTTTTTTTTAGCTCATCAGTTGTCGTTAGTGTTAGTGTATTTTATGTGTGGCCCAAGACAATTCTTCCAGTGTGGCCCACAGAAGCCAAAAGATTGGACTCCCCAGAGCTAGAAGCTGAAGTTCAGAAAGGGGAAGGCAGTTGCCTAGGTCACATGTAGGATAATTGTTGGAGTCAGACTTCAGAACAGTACAGTCTGGGTCCAGAACTTGTGACCTTACATCTGTGGGATTTTCAGAAAGAGAATCCTAAATCTGGATGGAAGTGACCTCGGTTTTGAGGTGGAAGATGAATAGCAACCACTAACTCTTCTATATCTCTACATAAAGGGGCACATTCAGTTTTTCCCCTTGCTTTTTCAAGTTGAGACACACAGCATCACTGGTAAAGTTTTAGGGCATAAACGAAGCAATCATCGTGGCTGTCATTTGGTATAGAATTAAACACAGTAGTGACAACACACTCTTTTCAGACTGAAAAACTTCAGATTTGATATAGTAAATGACAACCTGAGGACTGTCTCCTCAAGGTTTAAAAGAAAACACTTTTTGTTCTTATGATTTCTTCTGTGCTCAGGCAACCTGTATGTAGGACTTCCTGATAATAAACTTGGATAGAATACTTTGGTAAGTGTAATAGTTTTTGCTGTAATATGAGATAGGAACAGTGGCTCTTTGAAAGTCATGCTGTTCCCACGGCCTAGCATTTTATTTTTCAATTTGATGCTCTGTCATATTGTCAGGAAATGCTTAGTGCTTTGTCTGGCAAGTGACTAAGCCTGTTTGTCCAGAATTAATGAGAAATGCTATTCTAAGCAAACAAAATTATTTAAAACAGGTCTCCTTGAGGTGGTCACTACAGATGTATTTATCTTACGATTCTTTTAAATAGTGACCACTCTTAATGTACTTAAAAAATGGTGATTTCAAAACATTTGTTTTCTAAAGAACTTTCTAGAAGCATACTCTACTACATTATTTAAAGTAGAGCTCATGCTTGTTTTCATTTACTTTTGCCTTTTAGGTGTGTGTGCATGTGTGAATGTCAATTTCCTATCCCTTGTTTGTCTAACAAATCGAATCTGGTACTGAGCTAAGGCAGCTTACAACTCTAGAAAGTTATCACCACATCTATCTCAGTGTATCTGAGGCATAAGTCCTAGGTTTTTCACTGGCTAAGAGACATTGATATTGATATTCTGGGAGGCAGATTTATCCTTAGTCAGCTATTGAATACATTTTCAGCTTCAGTCTGCATCTTGAACTGGAAATCCTATGACTAAAACTTCTGCCTGGAAAATATGCAACTAGTAGACTTAACTTGCTTCCTGTACTCAGGTATTACTTTCAAGGAGACAGATGGAGGTGTGCAAGGTGGTAGAGTTTTTATACTCATAACTACTGGGTTCTTTGGTTGTCTTTCTCTCTTTTGGCTCCAGTAAAGTACTTTGAGGGGAAAAAAAAGAGTATTTCTTGTGTTGTAGGGAAGACAGGCTGCTGCTTCAAGCAAGTAACATGGACTTCCTGTGTATTAGAATACTTGGAAAGCCAGTGAGGCCTCCAAGTCAGGAGGTGATGATGCCATTGTATACATGATGAGTGTGTAGGTTCTGACACCATACTGCTGTGATCACATGCTGGCACTGCTCCTTCTAATCCTGTAACCAGGATACTTAACCTCTCTGCACGTCAAATTCTACATCTACGCGATGAGAAAATACCAGCGCATTAAAAGAGTAAATACACATTCCAGTTTAGCGGTAGTTAGGCATATTGCTTTTGTATTGAAATAGGGATGATGCCCTTTTGTTGTAAGATCACAAGGAAGTGACTTAGGGAGACCAGGCTGTGAGCTCTCCATTTGACTTCCTGCCATATAATTTTGCTCTCATTCCTTCATTACCCCATCGATTTCCCTAACATCACCAGAGCAAAAAATCTACAGTCCAGATCTGACCGTATAATTCTATGGCATGAAGTTTAAAAATGTTGCTGGTGAAGTCGTGCCCCTGCTCCTGCACATGACAGATGAACGCCCTGCCTGTTCTTCCAGTCTTCTCCACCAGTGCTTTTTGCTTCACTTCTTCGAAATCCCTCTTTACCTGGCTCACTTCTTTTTTTGTATGACTTAATTCAGGGCCTTCTTTTCTTGAGAAACCTTTCCCCACCCTTTCCTCTGCCACCCCTAGCCACACTGCATCAAGCTCTTACCTTAGTGGCTTGAAAGTACCCTGCTTTACACACTCCATCTAGGTAGCCTATGACATGGTATTGAATTTGGGTCTCTATGTCACCCGTTTCCCTCTAGACTGTATACAGTAGACCAGGGGTTCCCAACCTTTTTATACCCTAGGGCGCATTCTAAAATATCGGTAGGGCGGCGGGCACCAGCTATTTCTGAGGATATTTATTATTGAACAAGAATAAAAAATAATAAAAATAATTTTAAAGTAATAAATTTATTGTACAAATTATATACACACAAAGAAACATATATACAAAACATAATACAAAGTAAATAAAAAACACGTATAATAAAATCATTTAAAAAAACATAAAACGTAAAAAAAAACAATCTGTCAGTGTGATCTTTGGCATTGCATTTCATTGGCCAGTGCCTTGTAATTAGGAGAGTATGACGACAACCCTGTTAGCAAACAACTATTAAGATGCTCATCGGTAAGTCGAGATCTATATCGTGATTTTATTAAATTCATGTTTGAAAACAAAGATTCGCATAAATACGTTGACCCGAAAAACATTTGATTTTATATGCCGCTTTTTAAAAAAATGGGAACCTTTCTTTGTCGACTATGTTCCATAAGTCCTCTGATATTAAGGATTTTAGCAAAATATCGTTCTTAAGGTTCAAAATTTCTAACTCTAGTTCTTCTGCTTTCCCCTGAACAAGGTCTGCAATACATGCGGCTAGTTCTATTACATTTATTTGGCAAGTAAA
>PVKE010009637.1:0-44322 GCA_004027555.1 Craseonycteris thonglongyai | reverse complement strand
AAAAAAAAAAAAAAAAAAAAAAAGTTTAACTTTATGAGCCTTCAAAGGTACGGTCTTCCTTTTATTATGTTACCCTATATTTTTAGAAAAGGTAATGCTTACTTTCTCCCTTTGACACCTATTTATCCAGTTTTTCAAATGGTAAGCACTGTGCTAGGCAACATACTAAGTTCTAGAAAGCGATCTGTCATATATTCAGAATTAAAAAAAAAAATCCATGTGCTTGTTAGACAGCAATTCATCCTTTAGAAGTTTGTCCTATAGGGGTAATTTGAAATGAGGACAAAGGTATATGCAAGAAACACATTTATTATAGCATTATTTAGAAGACCAACATTTGGTAAAAAACAATTATTGGGGTTGATTATTTTTGATACTGTCATATGATGAAATATTATGGAACCTTGTATATAAGGTTCTTAATAATTATGACAAAGAAAAATGAAAACATCAGAATACAACAAAGTTTATTATATGATGCCAACTTTATAAAAGAAAAGTATTGGTGTGATTATTAGGGAAAAGAACACTAAAATGTTTACAACATTTATTTACAGATGGTGGCACTACAAATCATTTTATCTTCCCATTTTTGTATCTTCCTGATCTAAAAATGTCCCAACAGTAGCAATGGTAAGGATAATTGAAATAATGTTTACAGAGTCCTCACAATGTGTCTATTTCTATATTAACAACTCTACGTAGATTATCTCATTTAATTTCCACAACTAGGGTATAAATTGGGAAATATCATGTCTATTTCATGCATGTGGAGACTGAACTCTGGGGAGTGAAGGAGTTTGCCAAAGGCTAGACAGCTAGTAAGTGGTGCTGGATTTGAATCTATTTACTCCACATTGGGATGTATTACTCCAAATCAGTTTCAATGAAAATGTATTGCTGTGATAATCAGAAAAAAAATGTTTCAAAAGATTTAAAGAAATACAGTGTATTCCAAAACCTGATTTTAAAAAAAGATTTATTTTTATTCTTTTTGACAGAGAGAGAGAGACAGAGACAGAGAGAAGGGGGAGGGCCCAGAACAGTCTCCATAGTTGCACATCATTGGCTTTTTCACATAGTTTCATTCCACAGGTGGGCGTGGGGCTGCACAGGGCAGGAACTGGGCTGGGGTCTCACCCCGGTGAGAACCAAACTGGGGGCGCTCCCCAGTTCAGCATATGGGTCCCCACGGGCTGGGGCCGGGATTCGATCCTCCATCCCCAGGGCTGCAAAGTGAGTTCTTAACCCACTGAGCCATCCCTGCTTCCCCCAAAACCGGATTTTTAAGCTTGTGTATTTTTGTGGAGAAGTAGTAGCAGGATTTTTCTCTTAAAATGGAAAGTAGAATTTGAGTATTGAGTCTGTGCCAGGCATGCCAACACATTCTCGTTTTTCTTTACAACAGCTTTGGAAGGTAGATCTTCTGATTCTTAGCCTGACTTCATACATGAGAGACCTGACCCAGTGTGAGGCAGTGAGTTGTCCATCGTCACAAAGCTCACACACAGCAGAACAAGGATTCAAAGTAATCCTGTTTCCTTTCTAAGCAGGTACCCTCAGACCTCATCTTGCAGAGTATCATGATCTCTGTGTTTTCTGAGCAACATTTTTTTATTTTCTTTCTTCTTCTTTTTGATGAAAAATCAAGTGGCTTGCTCAGGCTGGTTGCTCATCTTGATGCCCAGGACCCTCAGAGCTCTTGCACATACAGGGTTCAGAGTAAGTTTTGGTTGTGGAGTTGCAAAGATTCACTCCTAAGTGCGTTCCAGAGGTTTCACAGAGTCAGTGAGCTTCCCGTGGTGGTGGAAAGAGCCCAAGAGTCCAAGTTCTGTCAAGATTAAGGTGACGGTCCACTTGTGGGTTTCCTGCCCAGAAAACCCACCTCTTTGACTTACTTGTGGCTTCAGGTCTCAGGGCAGATGAGTCAGCCTCATCGTGCAGAGTCCCCCAGCTGCCCTGGGTGGCTGTTACCAGTATATTCATGCAGACGCCAGCCTTCTTGAAGCCAGATGTGGATAGTCTCATGGACTACACCAGATGTCTCAAACCACTGCAGGCCAAGATTCTTTGACTCAACAAATCCACACTAAGCTCACAATGTGTGTGCTGGGGACCCTGTTGAGTACCGACCACATAGTGATGATGAACACAAGCCTGGCTCTTGCTCTTTGGGAGCTTACAGTTTAGGGAGGAGACATACTGATCAAATGGTCACATAAGTAACGTAGCTTTCAAAAGTAAGTGCCAGGTGAGTACACCATGCTCTGGAAGGTTAGGAAAGGCAGATTCGACATGTTTAGAGGTGACCTGGGAAGACTTCCCAGAGGAAGTTGCATTCCAGCAGAGACCTGAAGGAGCTGAATAGGTAAAGTGGGGAAGGAAGGGCACGGCAGCCAGAGGGAACAGCGATTTTAAACGCCCACTCATGGGAGGCATGAGGATAAGTAAGGGGCTTGAGAGAAGGCCAGCGTGCAGAGAGCCAGGGGCAGCCTGACAGGGAATTTAGGCAGAGGCACTGGCTGCGACCAGAGCCCAGGGCGCCATGCGAGCACTGTAAGGACTGTTGACATTACCCAGGCAGCAGTGGGAGCCCACTGAAAGGTTTTCAGGTAGGGGTGGAGGGTCACGTGACAGAGTTGTATTCTGAAAAGCTCTCGCTGGCTGCCTTGTGGAGGATGGTTGGGTAGGGAGTGCCGGGGTTTGGGTCTGCAGTTGGGAGATGGTTGCTGTAGGTAAGTCTTGGGTGGATTAGAAAGGAGTGGTGCTGGGGATGCAGACAGGTGGGTGGACTCAGTGTGGGGACCCATGCGATGACTGATGAGGTAATGACTGGTAAAGGAATGTTTCAGAGGCTCCTGCTGCTTAGGAGCCTCCCTGGCAGTTAGCCCTGTTCTGGGCAATGGTTTGTTGTGAAAGGGTATCTATAACCCAGGAACAGCCAGATGGGGGTGATGACAGAGCAAAGTATGTGAGAAGGGACATGGAGCTTCTATGGCCTCTCCAGGTGCACCAGTCTCCCCACATCTTCATGTGTTCACCACCCTGCAAACTCCCTGACCCCTGTCCTCTTGGATTTATGGGGAGTCTTAATTACATAGGCATGGTTGATTAATTGATTGCCTGGCCATTGGCAATTATTCAACTTCTAGCTCCTCTCTCCTCCCTGGAGGTTAGGGGTGGGACTTAAAGCTCCACCCTCTAATCACATGATTGGTTTTCCTGACAACCACCGTCTATCCTTAGGTGTTTTCCAAAAGTCACTTCGATAGTATACCAAAAGATGCCTTCATCGCTCGTGTCACTTTAGAAAATTCCAAGGGTTTTCGGAGCTGTGAGCCAGGCTCAGTGTTGAAGATTTCTTATTATAAATCACAGTATCACAGAGTACCCGTGATCCTGCGTATTTGCTGTTCCCCAGAGGGTTGACACCTGCATTCCTGGTTTGGAGGAGCCTAGACCCCTATCCCTGGAGAGATGTTATCCTGGGTGCTTCTAACCAGCATGTACACAGAACTTTTCTCCTTTCCAACTACAGAGACAGTGAACTTGGCTGGGCTGTCACCTCCCTGGGGCTGACAGTCTGGTAACAACTGATATAATGTTCACACATCTGGAGCTGCTCACTGACAGCTGCCCATGCTCCAGGCTGGCATGCTGTGGCTTGTGGCCAAATAGGGCAACCATCATGCCTGGGCCCTGTCCTTCATCCACGGTCCCAGCTCCCACGTCTTCTCCCCTTCCTGCCCGGTGGGGGCCTCAGTGATAGGTCCCAGCTCATTTCATGGCCACCTGTATGCCTTGTTAAGGTATCTTTATTTAAAAAATCGATGGTGGGCCAAACCAGAGCACTGCAGTGTTACCTCTCTAGTGTCTGTGAGATTCAGGCGAATTGCGCATCTCCTCTGTCCAGGCATGTCGGCCTGGTGACGCTAGTGTGAGAGGGCCTCCCCTGGAATCGGAGCACGCACCTGGGCGGAGAACCATTCCGGTTGGAAAGATGCACAGTGGTCATAACTCAGAGGCGGGATGGTGGAAACCTGCCCCGGTGGGTATGCCTTTTGTGAAGGGGAGCTAAAAGGAGAGGCCGAATCGGCTTATTTACTTCAGCTCTTTAAGAGGGTCATTTTACATCGTTAGAGTGAGAAGAAAACAAAAGAAGTGATGGATGACCCCTCCGCTGCACGGAGAATTTAATCACAGACCGCTGCCAGCTGCTCCGTCTTCCTAATGCCCGTGGTGGATGTGGGGGGAGTCTGAATCGTGCGGGGGGGAGAGTGCACTGCGCTTAGCATTTGCTTTTGCTGTGGTTAAATCGGTGGACTCGGAGTAGACGGGACTTGGGTCCCCTGTGCTGCGTGTGGCACACAGCATCAGCGTCCTTCAGCAGAAAGCTCTGCCCAGAAATGGAGAGTGACCTGCGGGGGAGGGGTCAGGTGGGATCTTTCTGCTGGACCAGGGAGGATAGTGGTCAGCAGGGGCCCCGAGGAAGAGAGGGAGTGCTCCCACCGAAAGGGAGAAGAGCGGGGGGCCTGGGTTAGGAGCAGAGCTCTCGGGGGATGTGGTGGCTGTGGAGGAAAGACGGGAGCCAGGAGGAAGGAGGAAGGAGGAGGAAGACTTGGTTCTGCTCTGTGACCTCCCAGAGGGCAGGCTATGCACATATCTCGATCTACCCAGGGCCTGAGTCTGGGGGAAGCAGAGGCTGCCTGGGTGCACCCCTTTCTGCACCTGCCACCCACCACTCTCTGCTTCCACAGGACTGAAGTGCTGCAGGCCCCCTGGCAGGCCATGGGTTCGCCTACTCCTCAGCTCTTGCACATGCTGTTCCTCCTGCCGGAAACACCCTTCCATGCCCTTGGCCTGGCTAACACCCGCTCGTCCTTTGTGTCTCCGCTTCCCTTGGGAAGCTGTCCCAGCTGTGAAGTCGACTCTCCCAGAGCCCCTGTGTCTCCTTTGTCTTGTAGCCCTTTGCACACAGGACTCTGTGGCTTCCTCACTTATCTGTCTGTCCCCTGCACCTTGAGGAGCTGGGCACAGTCCCAGGCACACCCAGTACATCACGCCTCATTAATAACCATGAATGACCAAGGCCTTGATGCTGCTTCTCTGCCTTTGGTGATGAAAAACAAGGATTCTAACACAAGGAGGCAAAGAAACTGCTGCTGCATCCATCTCTTTTTCTGTCTGTTGGTGATCCTGTGTGAAGTGGCAGGCCCAGATGCTGTCCCTGCCTTCTGGGAATATTCAGTCTGAAGCCGGGAGAGGTGTGCGTAAGGGTGTGGGAGGGGAAGCGCTGTGCAGGGCTGCAGAGCTGCCTGTGGGTGGGGAGAGCAGACCCAGGGCGGCTGGGAGGCTGGAGGAGCCTGAGGTTATCACATAGTTGCAATGTCATCTCTCACCCATTCTCATTGCCACACTATTAGATCTGCCTTTCCCAGCATATCCTTAAAGGGGGAATAAATTACCAGCATCCGGTACCAAGAGCCGCCTTGTTATTACCGCTAATGTAACTTCGCAGGGACAGCCAGGCGCTGTTCATATTTCACAGTCTTTCGTACCCCCAAAGCTACATTGAGCTATCAAGTATTCATGGACACCAGCTAGACCTCCCATTTTTTCCTGCTGGTTGTACCCAAAGGTTTGAGGGCAGAGTTAAGCACAGCTGCATTACAGCGTGGGGCTTCAGCTCTGTCCATTCCCTCCTCTTCTTCATTGGGCTAGTTTATCAGAGGCAGGTGTCAGGCATGGCTGGTGAAAGAATCCTCAGGATAGTCTATGGTGATGGCCACTTCTGGGTCTTGGGAGATGTGTGTATCTCACTTCATTTGCGAGAGAACGGTGCTGGGGAGTTGTTCTGGATGTCTCTCCTCACTGTTTCTCCTCACTGTTTCCTCCAGTATTTCTGCCACCCAGTACTGTCACCAGGAGGCTGGACATCAAGTACCTCCTCCCCACCCATCAACTTGTACCCATGCTAAGCATCCCATCTGCACCCAGGGCATGCTGGATCACCTCCAAGACATGCGTAGTCTGTCCACACCTCATGATCTCCCTGGCCAGCCCCTGTCCTGCCATCTCTTGTTCGGAGTATTGCTGAAACCTCCTAAGTGCTCCACCACCTCCTTATCTTGCCCCCGTACAGTCCATTCACCACAGAACCATCGGAGTGACACTTTACACTTTACAACTGATATACGAGGGCTGTTTGGAACATATCCATCAATAAACGCCTCTATTTTTCAGATTACATGGCCGGATACTTTCCAGACAGCCCTCTTATTTATTTATTTGTTTGTTTGTTTGTTTTTAAAAGATTTATTATTTTTGACAGAGGAAGACAGAGACAGAGAGAGACAGAGAGAAGGAGGGAGGGTCCAGAGCAGTCTCCATAGTTGTACATCATCAGTTCTCGACATAGTTTCATTCCACACAGGTGGGTGGGGGTTGGGGAAGCCGTGCAGGGCAGGAATCGGGCCGGGGGCCTCCCACAAGGGAGGCATGCCCCCACAAACTGGGGTCTGAATCAGGGGACTCCCACATGGGAAGTTTTCCCCAGCAAGAACTGAACTGGGGGGCCACACCCCACTTCAGCATATGGGTCCACACATATGCAGGGCCAGGACGCGATCCTTGGACCCCAGGGTTGCAAAGCAAGTGCTCAACCCACTGAGCCATCCTGACATCCCCAGCCCCCGTATTTAAAAACATACCTCTGTATCTACCGGCCTACCAGCTTGAACACGGCTTTGTTGGCTTCAGATCATTTACCTAAAGAAACAAAACAACACAGCTATGTTCATGAAGACCCTGGGAAGCTCTTCCCAGATCTCTTTCCTTTCTTTCCTCCCAGAGGTAACTACCATTCTTAATTTTTCATGCCCATGTGTGTGTTCTTACTGTGTATGTATCTGTAAGTAAACACACGCACTGTTGTTTGCATGTTCTAAACCTCGTGTAAAGGGTATTACACTGTGCTTTTTTTTTCATCTTGACATATGTTTGAGGTTTATCCATGCTGATTCATGTGGTTCTAACTCATTCACATTGGCTGCTAGGTGGTGGTAGTCTATTGGGTACGCGATTTATGTGTCCATCCTTCTTGAGGATATTGAGTCATTTTTTCAAAGTATAGATCAGATCGTGTTTCTCCCTTTTACAACCCTTCAGTGCCACACAGTGAGGCTGTCCCAGGTCCTCACGGGCTCACGTGACTGCACAGCCCAACCCAGGCCGACCTCAGAGGTGGCTTCGAGGGGTGGAAAATCCCCCTAAGTTCGGCTAACTCTAGGCTGTTCTGTATTCCCCTCTGGTAGTAGCTGCTCTTGGTGGTGAGGAACAGCTGACACTGGACTTTGTTGCTCTGGGCATCAGGTCTAGAGAGTTGGGTTTATCCTCCTTAGCCAGGCTTTCTTGCATGCTGGGCCCACCTTCCTACAAGACCCGATCCCCTGAGGTCTCTCCACACAGGATGCTGTCCTGGAAGGAATCTCAGAGCTTGTGTTTGCATACGAATCTCTTCACGATCCCTCCTTTCAGTATCTCTCCTATAAGGACGGGTGGAGTGTTTGTTGCATTGCACACATTGGGGATGTTCTGGAGCCAAGTCTGTCAGCTTTAAGCCTCAGACTTGAGGAAATACTCCCCCCAAATTATTCCACCTCCCTATTGTCTCCAATGACCTTGTCTGGGACCCACTTAGTGGACTGGTAGCTCATAGAGAGTCCATTTTCCATAAGGAAAAGGCAGCTCTAAGCCCATTCTACCTAAGAGACCATTGATACTGTGTAGATGCTAGAAGGCCGAGTGTGATTGACCTATTGATACTATAATACAGGTCAGGTTCTGCATCCTTGAAAATGAAAGGTGTGATTCACACAAAGGTTTTGAACCACCAGACACAACCTAGCTTATTTTAAACAAAGGTTTGTATGTCTAAAACCCAAGTGCATCGAGCTTCTCAGGCTAGCCCCAAAGTACGAGCTGTGCTGTGCAGTCTGCCACGCAGGGTCCCATCACAGAGCAGGTCCCACCACACAGCAGGTCCCACCACACAGCGGGCTCCCACCACACAGCAGGTCCCCACCACACAGCAGGTCCCACCACACAGCAGGTCCCCACCACACAGCAGGTCCCACCACACAGCAGGTCTCAACACACAGCAGGTCCCCACCACACAGCAGGTCTCCACCACACAGCAGGTCCCCACCACACAGCAGGTCCCACCACACAGCAGGTCCCACCACACAGCAGGTCCCACCACACAGCAGGTCCCCACCACACAGCAGGTTCTCACCACACAGCAGTCCCTCACTGGGCACTGGCGGTGTGGACGCTGTGGTTTGCTCAGCGAGGATCACTAAAAAGGGGGATGGTGAGAAAGGAAATAACACTAACGAAGGACTTGCTATGAGCTTTGTGAGCCATGTGTGGACTTATTTTGTCCTCATAAAATCCATTTGGGGGATTTTTTTTTTTAAGTTTTATTTTTATTGTTTTTGAAAGAGAGGAAGAGAGAGAGAGAGAGAGAGAGAGAGAGAGAGAGAGAGAGAGAGAGAGAGAGAGAGAAAAGGGGGAGGGCCCAGAGCAGTCTCCACAGTTGTACATCATTGGTTTTTCCACATAGTTTCATTCCACAGGTGGGCGCGGGGCTGCACAGGGCAGGAACTGGGCCGGGGTCTCGCCCCGGTGAGAACTGAACTGGGGGCACTCCCCAGTTCAGCACATGGGTTCGCACGGGCCGGGGCCAGGATTTGATCCTCAGTCCTCGGGGCTGCAAAGTGAGCGCTTAACCCACTGAGCCATCCTGGCTTCCCTGTGGGATGTTTTGTTTCTCATGATAGATGCAGAAACACTCAGAGAAGTTAAATATCTTGCTCGAGGACACATAGCCAAAACAAGCTGAAGTCTTTCTTCTGTGTCTGCTAGGTCCTGGATCTCTGCAGCCTCTGAGGAGATAAGACAGAGCAACTGAGAGAGGAGGGAAAAGCAGCCTAGAACATTCTATCCTCAGACACAAAGGGGGACAGAGATTGGAAGCTCCTTCAAAGCTTCCTTCTCTTGTTCTGGGCAGGCTTGTTTCTTAAGGTGCTGCAACAGGTAGGCCCCCGAATGAGTTCTCGTTGGTTTGCTCAGGAAATGTGTGTGGAGCTGTATCCATTGCCAGGGGCTGAAGTGGGCCCTGTGAAGATGGGCAGGATGAGACACTGCCCCAGCCCCTGGCCCTGTCCTGGGTCTCATGGACAGATAGGGAAGGGAGACGGTGGACCCTGGGGACATGAAGCCCGGAGGAGGGAAGTGTCTGGTCCAGCTGTCCAGGGCTATACCACATGGCCTGATGGTGGACACTGGTGAGCGCACTGCAGGCATGGCACAAGAGCAGGTGCGAGGCAGAGTCTGGAGGACACGTGCAGTCAGAACGCGGTGGTCAGGTGTGGCTGGAGCAAGTTGGGGATAGGTGTGAGGTGAGGTAGGCTGGGCCATGTTATGAGGACCTTAGCACCACAATGAGAGTATCTGGAAGGCCAGAAGCGTGCACCCTTTCTTCTTCAGTGACTGCCTGACCCAGAATATTCAGTGGTCTCCCCTCAGCTTATGCTCACTTTGTGAGTAGTAGCTCCTCCCCTTCAAACTGTAACGAAATAAGAGAGTAGTTATTATTATACCAGACAGCCTTATATGTGCTCTAATGTATAGGACAGTAATGGTCTGAAAACTCATGTTCTTGGACTGTTCTTACTTTATGCTGACTAATTACTTGGGGTGCCTCATGATGGACCACCCCCTCCTGTGTCATGAGGCCACCAGGGGTAGCTCTGCTGAGTGCACTTTCAAGGGCTGTCCCTGAAGATTGTTGACAGGAAGTGACATGAATGGCTTTATCACTCTTTTTTTCCAGGCTCCCACAGAACTTCATCTACATTCCTGTTTTTAACATATTTAATTTTAATGGTTTGCTTATGTCCTGTGTAGAATTCACAACCTCCAGGAACATGCCCAGAGTGAGGTTGTCACATTGTTTGTCATACCCAGTATACAGTGGGAGCTCAGGTGAGTTAGAGATAGATAGTGATGGCAGATCAGAAGGTGGATTGGAGGGAGAGTAAGCTTGAACCCAGCAAGATGTCAGTAAGGAGGTAGTTGCGACAGGTCAGAGGAGACACTGATGGCTTGAAGGGAGTGTTGAGGTGTGGGAGGATAGAGAACGAGGGAGTTACAGCTGACGAGGTTCCTGGCTTAGTGGACTGGATGGGAACACAGAAAAATGAGGTGGCTTGGGGGCAAAAAGAGTGAGGTGAAGTGTCGGGTCCAGGCTGCTGTCATATTGCTTGTGGACTGTTCCTGGGACAAGGAGCAGCAGGCCCCTGGAGGGCTGAGCCTGGAGGAATGTTTGGGAGCTGCCCTCATAAAGTGGGTATTTGACGCTGTGAAGCAGGGCAGAGCATTGCTGTGTCTTTCCTGGGAGAGCAGGTGGGATTGGAGAGAGAGAAAGGAGGAGAGGACCCCAAGGGACAGCAATGTGGAAGGACAGAAAAGACAGAGGAGTGCTCAGAAGGGACCAGGGAGGTGCCCAGGAGGTGGGCAGTTGGCGGGACTGTGTACCGTCACTGCACTGCAGGGTCACAGGGAGCGACTCATTCAGGAAGGAAGGAGGGCAGGGTCAGGGGCCAAAGGCAGCTGAGGGCCACGCCAGCCGAGGCCTTTGTAGTTAGTGGCCTGGAGGTCATGTATTGGTCCCCTTGGAAGAGTGGTTTTTTGTGGAATGATGTGGTAGGAAAGGAAGCCCGAGTGAGCACTAAGGTAGTGGAGACAGGAAGACTAGACCGGATGGAGCCGAGGACCTGGCTCATTGCCTCACCCCTCCCCAGGATGAGCACCTGGGATTCTGAGATAACTGAAGGGAAAGCAGAGAGCACTTGGCTTGTGGCCAAGGGCTCTAACCAGTGCACCCTCCCACCTCCCAGGCCTCTATCCCTCCCCATTGTCTTATGGGGCTAGAGCAGCTGTCCCCAACCTTTTGGGCACCGGGGACCAGTTTTGTAGAAGACAGTTTTTTTCATGCACTGGGGTTGGGGGGTGGTGGTGGTTCTGGGATGATTCAAGTGCATTACATTTATTGTGCACTTTATATTATTATTACATTGTAATATATAATAAAATAATTACACAACTCACCATAATACAGTCAAACCTCTCCGCTAATGTTAAGCTGTATTTGCAGCCCTCCCAAGCACTAGCGTGACGGCCTCAGCTCTACCTCAGATCATGAGGCATTAGATTCTCATAAGAAGCGCAACCTAGATCCCTCACATGTGCAGTTAATACCAGGGTTTACATTCCTATGAGAATCTAATGTCACTGCTGGTCTGACAGGAGGCAGAGCTCAGGTGGTCATGTGAGCAGTGGGGAGCGGCTGTAAATACAGATGCAGCTTCACTCACTTGCCCTTCGCTCACCTCCTGCTGTGTGGCCTGGTTCCTAACAGGCCACGGACCAATACCAGCTGGGATCCCCTGGGCTAGAGGAAAATTAGTGATGCATCTTGGGGTGGAATTGAGTCCTTCCAGAACAAATGCGGGTGACAACAGGTCCATTCTCAAACCAGTAGTTGGAGCAAGAGCAGTGAGAGCTATTTGCACCAGGAGGATCCTGGGAAGAGTGGCTTATGAAAGTGCTTTGCCGGACTCTCCAGGCCTCTGCGTGGCCATCAGTATTGTTTTTCCACACACTCCTTCAAGAACGTTGACAGGCGAATGAGAGGAAAGCAGCAGAAGGGAGAGGGTCACACGAGCCCGTTTTGCTGCCCTCTATGGAGATCTGAGCTTAGGGAGGCCCCGTGCCTGTGAGGACAGGGACTCATTGGATCTCCAATAATCACTTTTGTTCTGTGGTGCAGATAAGCTGGGTCTCAAAGGGAGTTTGCTTCCGCCTGCTGCCGCCTCCACTTCTGCCCCTTTGGAAGACTTCGTTTCTCATGGCTTATCAGGATAGAGCACCGCACTTTGTTAGTGCCTGTCTTGTAGCAATACCACATTCATTTTGTTTTCAATTACCGGCATGTACCTTGAAAGGCCTTATCTCACAGAGACACAGCTTGCCTCTTCCCTGTGCCGTATTTCTCCGCAGCCCTGCCAGGGCCTCCTCGGAGTCTGGCCTGGCTCACATCTATTTTCTGTCCCCGTAGTGACATGGCCTCCTCTGGGCAGCCGGGCACCCCTGGGGTCCACCACCTAATCACACAGCAGTCCCCACTGAGCTCGCCTCACTCCTCTGAAAATGTCCTGTCTTTCTTTGTTTTATTAAGGCTTAGGAGCCTCACAGGGCCCTGGATTGAAAAAAAACAAAAAAACCCACAATTGGTACAAAACTGTCAGATATTAAAGTCAGTCGTACAAGTATAGCTAATTTGTCTGCTTCTACTTCCTGGATCAAAAAGAGAAAGAAGCTCAACAAATTAAACTAATTGCTGAGACTCCTCGGTGCTGGAGCCAGTGACATCTGCTTGACACATTTCAGGGGCCGGCCACAGCTCAGGAGCCGCACGTTTGTCCCCCAGGGCTCCCCAGCAGTGGGGCAGGTGGGGGCTGTTGTCTGATGGTGGGGACTTCAGAGAAGGTGGCCTCTGCCCTGGGGCAAGTGAATGTGCAGTGGATGGGGTGGAACTTGTGCTATGCCTTTGCAAGCCTCCGAGGCAAAGAAAACAAGAAATAAAAATGTTCCTGGCCACCCAGCACATGAGCAATGCAGTCTCCCTTCCCTTCTGTTTTAGCCTGCAGTTTCTCTCTCTCTCTCTCTCTCTCTCTCTACACCCCTCATGAACCTTTTTGTTTCCTCCTGTTTCTGCCCTGTTCTCTACCTTTTTGTCTTTTCATGCATTCACTCTGTGCCGTGTGCTCTGCTGGGTACAGTGGTCAACAGATAGTCAAAGACAGACAGACAGACCAACCGACCACAGACATACTTAAGTTCTGTGAAGGGAGTGCAGGAGCCACACACCCCTGCCCCACCCCCATCCATGGTTTTGCTTTCCAAGGTTTCAGTTAACTGTGTGGTCAATTGCTGTCCGAAAATATTAAGTAGAAAATTCCAGAAGTAAACAGTTTATCAATTTTAAATTGCTTGCTGATCTAAGTAGCATGGTGAACTCCCACACTGTCCCACCCAGGACATGAATCATCCCTTTGTCCAGCGTATCCACGTTGTATGTACAGTACAGGAAGAGAGTTTGAGACACACCACATTCATGTAACTTTTATTGCAGTATATTGTTATAATTGTTTTATTTTATTATTATTGTTATTAATTTCTTACTGTGCCAAATTTATAAATTAAACTATCAGTTATGTATGTATGTATAGGAAATACGTCATATATATGGGGGCTGTTCAGTAAATATCCAGCCATTGTCAATATAATGAGAATAGTTACATGGTTATATGCTTTCTGGACAGCCTATGTATGTGTATATACATGTACACACACACTATATGTGTATACACACACACTATCTGTGTGTGTGTGTGTATATGTATATCAGTACTGTCCATGGTTACTGGGGTCCACTGGGGGTCTTGGACTGTATCCCCTGCTGATGAGGGGATACCACATATGCAGTTTACCACGATGGACAGCAGAGGGGCTAGGTGGTCAGGAGTGGCACCTCAGGGACGGGGACCTATAGGGTGGGGCTGGGCATGAGAAGGAGGCAGGCATGAGAGCATTGCAAGGGGCAGGGATCTCAGAGGCAGTAGCAGTTTCGAGGCGTCCTGACAGCAGAGGTCTGGGAGTCCCCTGGGAGCATGAAGAGGCACTGAGGGTGAAGCTGAGGAAGGTGGGGAGAGGGGCAGGGGGCTGGTGCTGACATGCTTGCTTCTCGATGCTCTTGAAGTGGTCCGCGGCCTCAGTGCTGTCTGCCTTCCTCATTCCATGACGGGCTTTGACCTGGTGCCTTGCTCTTCTGTGCCCTGGGCTGTAAATAGCGTGCTTGGTTTCATTGGCTCAGGGACACGGGTGTTGATCTTATGTGAAACCCTGCCGAGCTCCAGCCAGCAGCATGGGGAGGGAGTTCTTCACTTTCTCCCAATGTGGCCCAGGCTGGGGAGTCAGGGGCCTCTGGGATATTCTGGAGCTAGAAAAGGGGTGACACATGTGGTCAACAGTCACCAGTGTGGGGAAAAGGGCTTTCTGTGGGTGGAAGCCAGGATCAGTCAAGGAGAGTGGCTTAAGCTTCTGTACCAGGCTGGCGCCTGCCTCAGTGATCTCCTGTGACTCTGGCTACCTGAACCATATCTTCCTTCTTGTGAGCTTACTTTGCTAGCCCCCTAAACTTGGCTGTGTACCCGTGAAAGAAAGCTAACCCCCAAATGCTCACTGGAGAACACGAACTCTACATAGTAACTAAAGAATGCTTTTTTTTTTAAACTGGTAAAGTTTGTTTCTGCCCCAGGGAAACCTGTTGGTGGTCACTGGACTAAATCCTAAGGCCACACTGCCATCCCATGGTAACGATGATCATAATAGCAGATAGGCATTCAGTAAATGGCAGGTGTGAGCTGCGTGCTAAGTGCATTTTATGGATTATCTCCTCCAAGGTAGGTAATATGCGTAGCGCATGTTAGCAATATGAAAAGTGAAAGCAGAGAAGGGATGAGTGACTTGCTCAGTCACCCAGCTGGGAAGTAGTGGGACTGGGATTTGCTTTTTTGTTTTCTTGTTAAATTTATTAGGGTGACATTGGTTAGTAAAAAATGCAGGGGTTCCAGGTATACAATTCTATAGTACTTCGTCTATGCATTACATTATGTGTTCACCACTCAGAGTCAGCTTTCTTTCTATCAATCCACTCCACCTGACTCTTACCCTTTGTGCCTTCCTGCTTGCTGTGAGCTTGGTGTTTCTGAGAGACTAAGTGATTTGCCTTTGTCTACACAGCCTGCCAGAGCAGGAGCCTGGACTTACCTACAAGTCTTCCAACTTAGAGCCTGAGGCTTTCAGCCATCCCTGAGCTCTCGCAGGCCCCTCAGTGTTCTTTGGGTCCCTGATGCCCCAGAACAGTGTCCTGAGCCCCATCCCCAAACTAGTGCCAAACAGAATGTAAAGGAGTCATCTGGAAAATGGCTTTGCCACCAAGATTTGGATTTACGGAGGTGAGATCTGGGACCATACATTCAGGATTGAGGACATTGACCCCGCTACGCTCCCTGAGTAACGGTTTGCTTAGTTAAGTTCTGTGAAGGGAAGATAGCTCATCTTCCTGGTCTTTCCCAGTGACTTTTATCTTTGAAGACCTGGCTGTTTCTCCATTCATATCCGGTGCCCATCACTGTCAACCCCCCCCCCCCACCCCCATGTGTAGATTTTCACATCTGCTCACTTTCCTCGCCAGATGCTCGCTGAGTGCAGGGAAAGGGTCTTAGTCACTTTTTTAATACATAATCTCTGCCATCTGGTGAATACTCCTTAAAGATTTATGGGATTAAGAGATATTGGAAAGGATATATTTATACCTAATGAAATGTCATGTATTTACATAGAGAGTTACCTGGTTTCTCCTTGTCAAGCCTGTGGGGGATCTAAATGGGTTTCTTATGTCATTCATGCCAGGAACACAAATGTTGGTAGATAGACTGAGTCGTTTCTGAATTCATGCGAGTGGCCCTCCACTCCACTAATCACATTCCTTCACCAAGTCTCCATGAGAATCCATGACATGGGCCAGCGGTGGCTGGCCAGAGCCAGGTGTGTGGGTTTAGAGCAGAGGACATCCAGAATTTAGGAGCTTAGCCTGATGGTGCCCGGGCCAGCTGTCCTGGCCATCTGGAGACCTTCCACTCAGGGACATTTACCTTTGTCCCTGCAGCACACTGGGATCCTTGCTCTGGTCAGTGGGGTGGGTCAGGTTGTGTCTACCCTCAGGGACTTGAGTCTGTTGAGAAACACAGAGACAGAGGGTAACGTGAGCAGGGCGGTCATTCAGACAAGGGCTACAAAATTCAGACTAGAATGTGGGGTGAATCCAGGCTGTGTCTCTGTGACCTCCAGCAAGCGGACCTCTCTGGTCTCCCTCATGGTAAAGTAGGGGTTGTAGTAGTACCTGTCATATGCACACAGCAAACACTGCCAAATATTTGTTGAATAGCTAACAGCTGAAACACACAGTCCAGGAAAAGCTTCTTAGAATAGGAGAGTGGGGAAGCCAGGATGGCTCAACGGGTTAAGTGCTTGCTTTGCAGCCCTGGGGACTGACGATCGAATCCCGGCTCTGGCCCGTTCAGACCCATATGC
Source organism: Craseonycteris thonglongyai (assembly GCA_004027555.1). NCBI lineage: Eukaryota > Metazoa > Chordata > Mammalia > Chiroptera > Craseonycteridae > Craseonycteris > Craseonycteris thonglongyai. The sequence continues at coordinate 28,041 of PVKE010009637.1, read as the reverse complement.
TGAACTGGGGTGTGCTTCCCATGCAGGAGGCCCCCAGTTCAGTTCTCACCAGGGCGATCTTCCCATGCGGGAGGCCCCTAGCCCGGTTCCCGTGCTGTGTGACCCCTGCCCACCTGTGTGGCATGAAACCGTTTTGAAAACTGAAGACATACAACTATGGAGACTGCTCTGGGCTCTCTCCCTTCTGTCTGTCTCTCTGTCTCTGTCAAAAACAATAAAATAAATCTTAAAAAATAAAGAATGGGAGATGTCTGAGTTTGTCTTAAAAACCATATACAATTTATCCAGGAGAAAGGGGCACTTTAGGCCGAGGGACTGCAGGAACACCGATGTGGGGAGGGGGGTGGCATGTGAGTGGGAGGCAGGTGCTCACTGAAGACCAAGATGTGAGGTTGTAGGTGATGGAAAGCCACAGGTGGTGAGGACTGGAGCGATGAGCCCTACTGAGCATCTTACACTTTTGTTTCTGAATTGATCCATTGGAAGATGGTCAGCTAAGGAGGGATGTAATTGAGCCTGTATGGTCTACATACAGAGAGAGGCTCTGAACTCTCCAGCTGCGGGTTAATCAAGCTGGGGGTCTCTTTCTATGAACACACACTTGCAAAGGTATTTATAAATTATTGTCCTCATGTCCCTTTCAGCCCACAATGGAGATTCAGAGGTTGAGTGCGTAGGGACCGGAACATGGGGGCCTGTCAACTTCATGACCAGGTCTGCTTTGCCATGTCCCATAGGCTCCTGGAGGATGAAGAAGAATCACCAAGCAAACCCTAATCAGATTTCCCAGGCAGACATCTGGCCGACCTGATTGAGATGATCAGACATTATCCTCAGCTTGGAGAACTTGGGATGGTGGCAGGATTAGCTCACTCTTTGCTGTTGCTCTGGGAGTTTACACAGCAGCCAGCCTGTTTGTCAGCTAATACTCCAAAGTTTCCAGCCTTCATGGGGACTGTGCTTCCAGCTCTGTTTGATGTTTTATTCAAACACAGCAAACAAAAGGCACAACGCTGATGGCAAGCTGGATGCTTCTGGGACTGAGAAGCTAGGGGTGGGGCTCTTCTCAGCCTTGCCCTGTGACTGTTTCTCTCATTTGTTTGAAACCAGTGTAGAATTTTCATTTCTGAGGCTGGAATTTCAGAGAGCCCCATTCTGTGAGCTTCATGAAGCCCAGTTCCCTGTTGTTTGGTGCCTCTAGCCCCATGGCTGATGGAGCGAAGGACTCTAAAGCAGGTCCCTTGATGTCACTTTCTTCCCCCGAAATGGATGGTGGCTCTCTCTGAGTGTAGAATGAAGTCCACATCTCTCAATACAGTGCTTGTGGTTCTTTTTGTCCACACTCGGTCACCCTTATACACATCCAGACTACATTCCACACCACACCTTCGATTTACTCTCCTTCCCACACGTAAGCGTGCTTCTTCGTCTACCCAGAATGCCTCTACTTGCTAGACATCTCAAGTGTTCCTTAGCACTGAATATAATATTGTTCCCAGCCTTTCCATCTCTGCTAGGTGGCATCCGTGCTTCCCATGTGGCATTTTTAGACTTGTGTCTAGTTGTTGGTGAGGTTGGCACTCTAAGGTGGAATCTCCTTGAGCTTATGATCTTGAGGTCACCTTGACTCCCCATCTTCTCCCACAGAGCCCAGCTCATGACCTCACACGTATGTAGGATTGGGTTCCATTCCAAGGCCAACCTGACCACACCATCCACTTGATCGCACATGCTTTCAGTTTGGTTTGTTTTCATTTTGAGGACCAGGATAGTGAGCAACTGGTTCATGGCCTTCATGTGTTTTCCATTTTTTTCCAGTGCCTGATCTCTATTTGTTTTAGAAATGTGACTCCCACTATAGCCTTCTCTGACTTTAAAAATCCCCAGCGACTTGTAAACCTCTCTGGCTGCTGTGTGGAGGGGAGATCATAGGACCTAAGGGGAGCCCAGTGGGGAGTCTGCTGCAGGTGTCTAGAGGTGATGAGGATGGGGAGAAGAGGCCCCATGTGGGACATGTTTAGGGGCTTTCTACTTTGTGATTGTGCTCCTGAGTGTGTGGGCAGGAGAAAAACTAGGAAGGGGAGAGGCCCTTCACAGCTCTGACCTGAATATTCTGAAGCCACTGCATAACCAGGTTTTTCTTTCAGCCAAGCAGCAGAGTTGACCATAGTTGGAGGTGCAAGTGGGTGGCCAAGGGAACAGTGCCAGGGAGTTGGGCAGCCCCTTGGAGCAGGGACTGTAATCCTGGAGTCTTGTAGTAGGTCTTTGGGAAATACCCGACCCCCCAGCTTCAGGCGTAGGAAGCTGGAGATGTCTTTGAGTTTGATATTGTCTCCTATACAATGAAGGTCATGTATAATATGTAACCCAGAGTTATCGAGGAATAAGATACAATAATTCCGGTAAGTCAAGAATCTCTTTTTCCTTCCCTGTCTTACCCAAGTCTTCACCCCGATTTAAACTGACTCAGAACAGACTTGCAGACGTTATCAGAAGAGGTCCTACTAATTAAAGGCAGCGTCTTACACTTGCGTCTTTCTTGCTTCCACAGTATGTTACAATCGCTCTGTAAGTGCTCATGTGTGCTAGGTGCCTGCTTCTGGGACAGGCTGTGCCGGGGTGGTGGTGGGGGGGGGGGAGGAGAGCTGGCGCTCCTGCCTCTGCAGGACCCCGCCTCTCTCAGCTCAGCCACCCAGTGGCTCTGTGACCTTGGGCAAGTGATGTAACCCTTCTCAGCCTTCGTTCCTTCACTGTAAAGTCAAGATACCAGGGTTCTTTTGACGAGGATGAGAGGAGATGCTTCCCGCTGCCGGGCGTCTAGTGAGGGCACAGTCCATGTTAGTGACGGGGCATGGAAGAGGGACGCAGGTGGCCCAAGGGCGCGGAGGGCCTCACCTGTGATCGATCCCCACCGAAGCCCTGTGTCAGCCCTCCTTCTCAGGCATGTCAGGAGCCGGCCCGAATCTCTCAGCTGGCCCGTGGCTGAGCTCAGGCGCCGAGCAGGGCTGTGGCCTGGCACTCCTGCTGCCTGACTTGGGAACAGGCAGCGGTCCATCTCTGCTGGAGAAAGAGCATCTGCCCGGTGACTGTGCTGTGCTTCTGGATGTAAAGGTGGTTAGAAAAGTAGGAGTCACGGGAAGGAGTCCCTCCCCTACGGAGAGGAGTGGTTCCAGGGCTTCAGGATGGCCCAACAAGGAGAGAGGGAACGGGAGACCCCCATGGACCCACCAGCCCCCAGAGCCTGTAATTCAGCCTGTGTCACAATTTAAATGTGTATGGGAACTAATTGGTGGCATTACACCCTGGTAAGGGGGAGCAAATGACAGTGCCTTTTCTGAGACAGAATTGGAGCTGAGATCAGATACTCTCATAGGAGCTCAGAGCCAGGCCTTTATTTTTAGATCAAATGGGGAAAAGGGGACAGATACCTTGTTTTTTTCTTTTTTCCACTGGGTCTGGCTAGAAAACTGGTCCCTTTAATTTTTAACCCCTGATGGGTGTGGTTCTTAGCAGACTGCAAAGAGGCTGCCTTATCTGCACAGACCCATTTTTTTTGTAATCTGAAATGGTTTTTAAGACTTTAGGAAAAATCATACTGGAGTTTAAGTAGCCTGGATGGCCTTAGAAATGCTCCACAGCCAGTCACAGACTAATCAACTTGGATGTGGAAGTCACCACTCACTACCCAGCGTGCCGTCACTTCTCTGCACACCTGCTCCTCTGGGCTGGGCACTGTGCCCTTGGTTAAGGTTGCACTGAGCTCCTGCCATGTTCCAGGCACTTTTCTAGCCCCGAGGATACAGCGGTCTATACAACAGAAAGCATTATTGCTGTCCTGGATGTGCATTCTACTGGGAGAGATAAACGAGAAAATATTGACCAGTGCCAAATGCTACAAAGGGAAGTCAGGATGATGTTAGAGAGCTAGCTGCTTTAGAAAGGGTAGTCTAAGAGGGTCCTTAGACAGGCCACCTCTGTGAGTGACAAGGAGGAGCTAGCCCTGCAGTGTTCTGGGAAGAGCATTCCAGAGGTGGCAAAGGCTCTAAGGCTAGGACCAGCTTTGTGGTGCAGGGCCAGAAGGAAGGCAGGTTGTCATAGCTACATCAGAGGCGGGGAGCTCCCAAGAGGAGAGCAGAGAAGGGGGCGGGGGACAAATCATGTAGGATCTCAAAGGCCATGGGAGAGGCTTTCTAAGTCACTGGAGAGTATTCAAGTAGGAGAGGGCTATAGTGAGAATCACATTTCTAAACGATGGCTCTGGCTGCTGCATGGGGCCCAGTGGGGAGGCCACTATGGGTGTCTAGAGGCGATGAGGATGGAGAGAAGAGGCCACGTGTGGGACAGGTTTAGCAGGAGTGCCGCTGAGACTGATGGATGGTGTGGATGTAAGAGGTGAGGGAAAGAGAGGGATTCACATGGCCTTGTGGGTGCTGCTGTCATTTACTGAGATGGAAAGAACCACAAGAACACAGGTTTCATGGGATTGAGAATGTTGAGATGTCCGGTCTGCATCAGTCACGCAATTTGATACTTGAGAGAGGTCATTTCCCCTCCTACAAGCTCAGGTGTCCTGTGACACTTGCTGTCGTTCCAGAGTTGACCGGTGCATCCGCTGCGGGTGCGGAGCTGTGGGTGGCTCCAGCTCTGCTCTCTTAAAAGAAGGTGAGCTGCTTGGGCGGGTACTAGGCTGGGCCACCCCCGGACTCCGCAGAGAATGCACCTTGTGCTTCTGAATTGGATTCTTGCTCTGCTCGTGAGTTACGCAGTGGTCAAGCGCCTCACCCTCCATGAGCCCAGTCTCCCTAAATGTGCCACGTGCGGGATGTCACTTCCTCGGGGAAAGTTGTAGGGATGGCACGTGAACAGGTACCTGCACAGCAGGCATCACAACCCCGGTGGTTCCCTCCCTGTAAGAAGATAGTGCTGGCCGTGGTACTCGTGTGACTAAGAATCGGAACAGTAGAGAAATTCTTTCGCTCCCTCCACAAAGTGTGTGTTTGCCGTGTGCTAAGTGTGGGGATTGAGAGGTAAACAGACAAAGCCCTGTCCTTGTGGAACTCACATTCCTGCAGGGCAATCAATGGGCAATAAACACACAGATGAGTCTATCGCCAGATGGTGTCACCAAAGCAGCTGGATGGTTGGGAGCCTCTTTGGGGAGGCGTCCCTGGCTTTGAGCTGGGCAGTGAGATGGGCAGAGCTTTCCAGGGGTTGGGGGTGCAGTGACCTCAGAGCCGCGGCCTTCTCTGTCTGCTCACCTGGCAGGGATGTGGAGGTGGTTTCCAGAAGGGGGCCACAGTGCAGGCATGTGTCCCTCTCAGCCCATGCCCTTTGGGTCCCCCTCTGTTTGCTTGGCCACGTGGTCCCCTGTTTCTCACCTGTACTGCATGTAGGGCAGGAGGCTCTGGGGCTTCCCTGGCTTCCTTCTTAAAGCCCTGTCCCAGAGGCTTTCCAGTTGATTCTCCCCTGGCCCTGTCCCCTTCCTCACACTTTCCAGATATCTCCACCTCCTCTCACTCCACCTCCTTTCTCTCAGCTGGCTGACACCGAAGACATCTTTAAAAAAGACTCTTCAAAGTGAATGCTTGGGGGCTCCCCTTCTTATCTTGGCTTCCAACAGCATTTTTGTATGGAAATCTTTTCTCAAGGTGCGTTAATGTGAACGGGAGTTTTAAACTTTATCTTACCAACTCTCCATTTTCACTTTTCTCCCCAACCTCCTCAAGCCGCTTTCCCCCAAGTATGCCTGTCCATTCTTTCCTTATGTGTTTTCCTCGGCTCCCACTCCATTCCCATCTTCCCTGCCTGCATCCCCCCCAGGTTTTCTCTTAGCCCTTCTTTTTCTCTCCCCATGCTGGACACCCCAGCTCCTTAACCCAGCAGTGCCAAGGGCTGTTTCCCAGCCAAAAGGCCTCTGGACTCCCCACCTCCCCTGACTCCTTTGAAGATAACTTTGATAGTGTGGGGGTGACCCCTGGCACACCTGGGACTGCTTTGCCCGCTGGCTAAAGTTGCCCTGACTTCAAAGAAAGCAAATGTTTTCTTTAACTCCACAGGGTGGATTTTCTCTGGGAGGAATTTCTTCAGATTCTAAGAAAAATATACACCCAACATTCAATGATGGAGGGGCAGCCACTGCTCTGTGAGGCCATTCTGTCACCTCCCTGCTCCGGGCACACTGGCTCCAGCCTTCTGTTAGTTAATTAATTCGTCCAGGCTCTGGGGATTTGCTCCCTTTTATAAGGGGCCATTCCAGGCTGTGGGTGCCACGGAAAAGTTCTTGGGAGAGGAGGACATGATCTGAACCTACAAGAAGGCAAGCAAAGGGAACGGGGCTACGCTCTTCCATTGTCAGATCCGATCACCCCTGACCCCATTGCCTGCCCTGCCAGGAGTGACCTGAGGAGGAAGCCACAGGAGGGGGAAGCAGAGGCCCTGGCACTTGTTGGCACGCGGCCACTATGGGGGCAGTCGGTGAACCACAGATGGCTAATTAGCACCAAGGGCAGTTTGTTCGCATCATTTTTCCTTTCCGTCCACACCAGCCTTCAGCCTGTCCTACTGCTGCGGCTGATTTGTATTGATGACAACATCATTTTCAGTTAGTGTCTTTTCTGATGAAGGAGCCATCTTACTGAGGGCTTAGGTGATGGGTTCTGATAATCAATTTTAATTATTGATGAAAAGTTGTTTATGCATGTAAATGCAAATGTGGGCTAGATATGTATATACAAGCACACAGTGGATTGTGGGAAGGGAGGTATGTGTGATCCCTGGGAAGCCTGTTAGGATAGGAGGCTTTCAGTGACAACATTTCAAGTTCATTTTACTAGAATCTAAATGTCCATGGAGGCATGTAAGGATCTTTCTGGTGTCTAGAGCTTGTGACAAGTCATGTCCCCACCCCACTTGTTATTGCGCCTACTGCCAAGGAGGGGGCAGGGTTCCTTCCCCAGCTGTTGAGGGGTTCAGAGAAGGGCCCTCACCCGAGCCCATTTGAGAAGACCTCAGAGAAAGGAGGCCTACTCAATAAATGTTGACTCCCAGCCAGTGCTTACAGAACCTAACTGGAAAGCAACGTCTGGAAGCCACTGCACAAGAGGGCAGATGGTGCTACAGCTCTATGCAAAGCGTAGGGTCAGAGTCTAGTGCATCGCAGGTACTCTGGGAATGTCTGCTCCATAAAGTAAAAGCCCCTCATCAGTTTTAAGCAGCCAGGAGCTGTCCATATTTGCATCAAGCTTTGATTTATTCCTGGACCAAAAGAGCTGTCAGAAAAAATTTACAAATAAGAAAAAGTGGGAAAAACAAAAAGAACAAAACAAAACCCGAAGATGAGAGGCCAGCCCCAGGCCAGCACACAGTAGACATTCAATAGTGGTCCTTGACCTGCTGAACTCACCGGCTAACACCTCCCACAAGACACTCCTGCTAGATTTTGAGCTGCCACGAGAAGGCCACGTGACCACCACCATAGCTTTCGAGTAAACACATGTTATCTGTATGCCTCCGATTAGAAAGGTCACGGCGATTCTGAACATCGCGTTAGGGGTTCGGAACAGCTGCTGCGCGTGCCTCACGTATCAAGTCACCCGACAGTCCGCCTCCCTGGCCAGCGAAAGGCTGAGTACCCGGCCTTTGAACTGTAGGTCTTTATACTTCATGTCTATTCAGAAGCCTTCCCCAGGACTTCAGTGATGATTTCAGTAAACCCTTACCCCTACCTCGTGCAGCCCTGCCTTCAGCACCAACCCATGACATTTCCAGATTTCCCAGATGCATCAAAAAGACAAGAGTACTCTATCCACCTCCAAAGAGGTGGTTAGAATGGCCCTCCAACTGAACCCATACGTGTGCCCTGTCCTGCAGGCTGATGGAGATGAAGATGCCAATGCTTCACTGTGCCCTTCCATTCATTTTAATGCCTCTGTCATGGCAGGTAATGAAAATTTGGCAAACAATACTTAATTGGGCCCATCCCTCCATGAATAGACAGGGCTAGATAACCTGAGGGAAACAACAATATTTCCAAGCTATCTCAGTTGCCATGTAGAACAACCAATTTTCCAAGGCCCCTCCCCCTGCAGGACGACATGCTGTCTATGCATCAATATTTCACGCACTGTCATCTGTGCATTATTTAATAAAGCAATTGAGGGGATGGCTTATTTTATTTCTCAACCTTTCCGGCAGCGACCAGGCCTGTGATGTAATGCAGGATGCTGGCGCTCAGCTGGCAATCACAGGGATGCGTGTGCTGAGGGTCTGTTTCTAGTCTTAACTACACACTCCCAGTGTCTAATACATACTCCTTACCCCGGGGATACCCAGTCATCATCTGTTCATGCTGACGGAAGTGAACTTGCTTCAGAATCCAATAAACAGTGGTGCAAAGCGTATAAACTGGGGTCACTGCCCTCATAGACCCTAAAGGCCCCCTGTAGAGACAAGATGACAACATGTGGACAGATAAGTGATGGAGACTGCAAGTCAGCTAAGGACACGCTGGTGGTGCACGGGTCCTGGCAGGTGAAAGGCATGGTGACCATCCGTCTTCCTGCCCAATATCTACCTCCCTTCTAGCACCCAGCCTCACATTGGTGTGCGGTGTTAGTGGAAATAGGGGTCCTGGCACTTCCTTCTCACTGAGCACAGAGACTTCGGGAAGTGACTGCGAGAAAATCCAGAGATCAACTGCACCTCAGCCAAAGTGAGAGCACTTGCACTTGACCTTTTCCAGTGTGCGGCCTTCAGCAGGGCCCTCGGTCTCTGCCCATTGCCCACGCCTGCCCCCAACAGTTCTTTGAGCTCCTGCCATCCTTCTAATGAATCACCTGCTCCATGAGCTTTCTTAATTCAACAGTGGTAGCTTCTGTTTCTTGCAACCATGAAGCAGCCTGATCAAGCACTCAGGAACTGTTTGTTGAGGGAGAGATCGGAGCCATGATCCAACTGCCACTCTGTCTCATTGTCAGGGCTCAGTTACCCAACCAGTAGACTGAGCATGGGCGTAGGGTACCCAAAACGTCTTTACAAGACTGCAGTATTTCCAAAAATACTACCCACCATCCAGATGTGAACTAGAATCATGGCAAGCCTCAGAACGGTATTGGTCTTTCTTAAACATTTATTTGTGGCTTGGCATTGTTTTTATTCTGAATTGCATATGGTTCAGAGCTGAGAGATCCTAAAAATTCCACCCTGACTCTGCTCATTGCACAAATATCTGTGTATTTATCCAGCCTCCTTCACTAGGGTACTGACTCTTTTAAGGGAAAGGCTAGGCAACATTTGTTGGGAAGATCTAGCCAGCATCTAGCACCATCCATGTGTTAGGTAGTTACTAACTCCTGCATGTACCGGTTACCTGTTATCTGCATAACAGTACCACAAAGTGCGCATTATTATTTCCATTAAAGAGGATAGAGGCTCAGAGAAGTTAAGTAACTGGTCTTAATTACATAGCTGATAAAAGGCAGAGGTAAGACCTGAACCTACTTGAAGGGATTCAAGAGCTTTTGTGTCTAACTTAACCAAGTTATGCCACCTCATGATTACTCTCAGGCACATGTTACGGTAACTTCCCAATCTGAGGACCAAGTCCTAGGGGCAGAAAGAAAGTTGAGCCATACCTATACCAGCTCCCACTTTCTGCCTAAGCTTTCCTTCTCCAACATTGATGTGAGCACTTCCACCAGAGCGCACGCCAGCAGGCAACAACCCACATTTAGCTGAAAGCCTTCCTCTTCAAGTTTAAACATACTTTTCCCCTCTCCGTGGGGAAGAGACACGCTGACCTAACTCGGTGGTATAATTGGCTTTCATAAGCTTCAAGACAATTACCAGGTCTCCCCGCAGGCTTCTTTTCCTGAGGCTACGTTTTCTAATTATTTTTCATACATGTCCTAATTTCCAACCCCACAGTCAAATCCGTGGCTCTCTTTGGAACCGTGTCCTAGCCGTCCTTTGCAGTTAGTGATCCTGACCATGGGCATCGTGCCCTCGTACCTGCCTAGTCCATCTTTTTGTGCCTGGCTCAGGCACCTGTATCAGTGTGACAGAGGTGAAGAGGTTCCTCCCAGTAGGTGGTGACAGCCCCCAGCTCCAAAAGGGACCAGCTTTTCCTTGATCTGAGATTCTGTCCCAAAGCTGCATCACTGGCAGCTCCAAATGCCCACAAGTTCTTACTGGACAGGGAAGAAGTACCATCCTGGCTTGGCATCATACTCTTCACCAGTCCTTTGTCCTCCAATGAGTGGCAGAGGGAGCCAGAAAGAAAAGGGGGTTTAGCACAAGTCCACAGAGGGGGATGGAGGGGAAGATGCCATGTGCCCCATCTAGAGGACATCGCCCAAGGATTGGGACCTTGCTGGGCACAAGGCCTCTACTACCTTCTTACTCACACTGTCTCTGAAACATTACAGGACCTGCCACCCCCATCACACACACACACACATGCACGCACCCCTATGCAGATCAAACTCCTACTCGTTCTGCAGCTGTCTACGATTTAGCCTCTGCCCTCAAGGAGCTTATAAGATTACAAAAAGAAAGGTGCCAGATGTCACAAGAGAGAAAAATGACAAATTATTATGGAAATGAGTGATGAAGAGAAATTACTGCCTACGTGAGGCATGCAGAAGCCTTATAGAAATGAAGGCATTGGATGTGGGGACAGGGTGCTCTCTGAAAAAATGAGTGGAACAAGACTAGTAGAAATGGTGGGGAAAACATGTGACCCAAGGACCAGAGGTGACAATAAAAGTACTGGTAAGTTAACTAGGTGGGAGGAACTGAGCTCAGAGCAAAACCGTGATATGACTGGAACTGAACGTGATTTGCAAGTAAATTAAAGATAACATCTTTACAGGTGCAAATGTCTGACCTCTGTCATTCCCATGTATGCTGCTTCGGAGCAGAAAGCAGTTATGCCGGAGAAGAGTACACTAGCAGGTTGAGAACTGTGTGGTGTGCTTTGGTCTATCTGCTACTGGAAATTGCTGGGTGGTTCTATTACATACTATTGCCAGTCAATATAGCAGAGTGGTTATGAGCTAGGTTCCAGGTTCCAATCGTGGCCTCTCCATTTACTAGCTGGGTGACCTTGGACAAGTTAACTTTTCTTGACCTCGATTTCTCTATCTATGAAGTAGAAAAATAATTCTAGCTCTCTCATGGGGTTGTCAAACAATAAAGCAGGCAATCCATATAATGGGCTTCGAAGAGTACCAGAATGTGTTCAGAAAAGCTCCTAAGCCATCCCCTTGGACCTCATCAAACCCACCATACACCATCCATTTGTATAATCATGATTTTGATCAGTGTAATGTGGATATACCGCAACACACACACACACACACACACACACACACACACACACTTATGACAACCAATAAGCAGTGTCTCCTTTAATTTCTTTAAAATTTACAATAAATTTCAAATGTATCTGTAATTATAGTGAAGGCAGGAGGTTGTCACTGTCCACATTTATTTTTGACTACAATGATGCTAAGTCTAATGCCACTGAAAGAGATTTCTAGACCCAAATGTCAACCCTGGGAGAATGCCGACAGCATTAAACTTTTACCCAATGTTCCTAATGACTAAATTAAATCTAAGGCAACAGCCATTAAAATTGCCAACCCATCCTGCTTTCTAAGCTCATAAAATCAAGAAGAGCCGACAAATCCCACAACGATGTTTTATTTGTCTTCAAGGGTGAAAGACTCTGATCCTTCATCACACAAATGGCCAGGGTGTCCTCAGTTCTCTGAGGCACTTGCCATCCTTGCAAAATGTCTAAACGCGTGAGCTCTGTTCTCTGCCCTGAAGGAGCTCACAACATGGTAGACAGCGATGCAAAATGGTACGTGTGTGACTGTGTGACCGCCTAGGCATGTGGAATTGAATGAGGACCGTGGGAAGCTGTCCAGAGACCAGAATTAATTCAGAGGGGGGCCTGTCCAGGGGAAGAGCAGGGTGTTGGGACACAGCTGGGTGGTCCCCAGGGAGTGGTGGCCACGGGTCCGAGGTCACTGAGGGTGCCTGCTCCTGTTTGCGCTCCCCTGGAGGGTTCTCAGTTCACTGCACAGGCCACTACCCACCTGGGCCCTAGAGCACATGCCTTTATGTCCCACTGTGGTGACAGCTTTGTGTCTGCTTCCCTGCACATGTGGTAGTGTTAAACCACAGAGTCGGTGGTGAGGACCTTGTGCCCACCCCCAGGAGGGTCTGAATCACAGCCAATTATGACTCTGTGCATTTAGGGGGCTTTTATAATCTTGCTGAACTTCAGTGTCTTTGTCTTTAAAGTGGTCATGGTAATTGCACCGGTATCAGTCAGTTCGGGCCACCATAACAAAGTGCCATGGATGGAATGACTGGAATGACAGAAATTTGTTTTCTCACCGTTCTGGAGGCTCAGAGATCAAGGGACCAGCAGGGTGGGGTTCTATTGAGAGCCCACCCCTGGCTTGTAGGCAGCCTCGTCCTCACTGTTCTTGCACCCTGCTTCTCTGTATGCGTATGGTGAGTTCTTTGGAGCCTCTTCATACAAGGTCACTCATCCCTCTGTGGGGCCCCACTCTCATGGCCTCATCTGGCTATAATTGCCTCCCAAAGTCCCCATCTCCCAGTACTTTCATACTGGGTGTTAGGGCTTTAACATAGGAGTTTGGAGGGGGACACAGTTCAGTCCATAGCAGCACTTTGCCATCTTGCCATTAGGTGATGTTTGCAGAGAGCCTGGTCTCATGCCTGGCACATGTTTAAGCATTCTGTAAATGTTAACTTCTGAGTTGCATGAGTGTATCTCTTTCCCTATAATATTTTAAGCTCCTCAGGCCCAGGGCTGTATTTTATGTATGGCTGCCGCTCTTCAATGCCTGGTTAAATGGGAATACCAGTGAAAGGAGAGGGAGGGAACGGAGAACTTGGATTTAGAACAGTGTATTTGAATCTTGGCCGCGTTGTGTCTCGCTGTGTGACCCAGGGCAGTGATCAGTCAGCTCTGAGACTCAGTTTTTTTTCTGATTGGCGAGATGGGAGACGTATCTTGGACTTCTCAGACTTGTGGCGAGTTTTGAATGAGACAGCCGCTGTGAAGGCACCTGTATTTCCAGCACATAGCAGGCATTCCCTAACGGTGGGCTGAATGAGGTTCCCACATATTTATGCATGAAGTGTTCCCAGGCCGCTCTGAGTGTCCTGCTCTTCATATGGGTCTTTGGGACCCAGGGGTGTGTGTGCCTTAGCAGACAGCCCTTGGATGGGATTCTTGACAGGGATGAAAAAAATGTAAAGATACACTTCTCTGGTAGAGAAGTAATGATCCAGTATCCACATTGTAAAGTGGGTTATTGTGAATATTTTTGGTCCCATTAACAAAATTTCATCTCGTGGTGAAAATTTATGGGGCAACAAGCAATCTGTCTTGCCTGATGGTGTTCACAAGTGCGAATGAAAACTCCGCGTAACCTCCCTGCTTTTCAGAGTTGAACAGCGTATGAGTATTTACATTTGAAACAAGGTGGTGCCCGCCCCAGTGTGGCCTTTTACAGTCTGTATGAGACACATGACTTAGAAATACAGGGTCTGTTAACAACTTAAGAGAAGCCGCGGTGAACAGAAAGACATGTAATCTGTATAAAGGAAGGTGGTTGTTTGGTATAGACCTTATGGATGGACTGCAGGCATGCCATTTAGACCGTGATAGAGAAACTGGAAAATTGAGTCACACATTAGCATGGATTGGCCGCCGAGCTGCCTGAGAGGTCTTAGCTCTAAACTTAGAAAGTCTTGACATCATCCAGCCTCATCATTAAGAGCATGTCTCGGCAGCAGGCAGACATGGATGTGTGTTCCTGTGGCTGTGTAACCTTGAACTTGTTACTTTACAATTCAGGGGTCTCCAAACTTTTCAGCCCGCGGGCTGCATTAACTATCAAACAGCAGTTTGGGGGCTGACTACACACTCGAAGTCCAAATAAAAAAGAATCAAAACATAGATGTTGTTTTTAATTATTTATTTAATATTATTTTATTCAGATAAAAAGGTCTCCATGGGCCGGGTGAGAAGGCCTCGGCCCGCGCGGGCTGTAGTTTGGAGACCTCTGCTTTACATCATTGGACCCAAGCTTCTGCATCTATAAATTGAGGTCCTGATACCTACATCACAGGGCTGTTAATAAGGATGCAATGAGATGGTGTCGATAAAGTGCCCAGCACAGTGTCCTACACATAAACCATGTCCAGGCACTATTGGTCATTATTATTATTACCACTGTTGCATTACCTAGTAGTGCATTAAGTAATTATTAAGGTAATTACTAGGTAATGCAATAGTGACCTATGAAAGTTTCAGAGCCTAAAGCAAAACGTTGCACCCACCTAAAACATCCTTTTTAGAGGTACTTAAGGAGTTTGCCTTTTCACAGGTCCTGAGCCCTGGAGGAGATATTAGGGTACAAGACTTACCTTCAACTTCTTTTTACCTTTGGCCTTAGCTTTTGTGCCTTTCCCTGGTGGCCATGCCTGCCACTCTTGCACATTCCACTGGAAAGTATGTCTGATGGCAGCAGACACTTTATCTCCCCCATTGGCTGCTATATTTCCAGCCCCGAAGCCAGTGCCTGGCATATAGCAGGTACTAAGTACTTATTTGTCGTTGAAGGAATCCATTGCCTTCTCATCTTCAGAGCGAGCATGCCCTCCTGGGCCAGACAGTTCCCTCCTTACTTCTCATCTCTTTGAATGAGTGTTCAGGCCAATGGTAGCTTAGGATTTTCTGTTCTCTTTTCACTTGGATCAGCGAGACTGAGTAGGTGGACCCCTGGGCTTGGGCTCTGAGTGCAGGCTTCAGCTTTGGCAGTGCAGCTCGCTTGTTCAGGAACTTTGCACAAGTCAGTCTTCCCTCTCTGCACCCAGTTCCTCAAGAGTACCAGGAGAACACCGCTGTGTCTAACCTGTAGAAGACCCTTCTCGTGTGATGTGGGAGAGGTCTGCTCTCTGCAGGGTCTTTGGGGACAAAGGCCACTCACCTGCTTTCTCTTTCTTATGCCTCCAGGTGCTTTCAGGCTTACCTTCTTCCATCTTCCATATAGAAATGAATGCAGCACCGGAGAATATTGTGAACAACAGCTCCTCCCAACATGCTTTGCATACCTAAGTTAGGGTGTCTCGGCCTCGGAACTGTCAACATTTTGGGCCACATCATTCTTTGTTCTGTGCATTGTCCTATAGGTTGTCAAATGTTTAGCATCATCCCTGACCTCTACCCCAAAAATGCCAGGAGCCCCCAGCCCCTCTTTCCCACATCAGTGGTGACAAGCAGGTTACCTTCAGACTTGCTGGATGTCACTTGAAAGGGTGGGGGGCAAATAATCCCTGATGTAAGCGCATATTCTTCCCTAGTCTTACTTCTGATGGCATTATAAGAAGACAAAGGTTTTCTCAGGAGACTAAAGAAATGGGAATAGAATATTGATCAGAGGCTTCTTTTCCCTGAGGAATAAAGGAAAAGAAAAAGAAAACAACTTTCTCACCAGCTTGAAAGTAAAAATACAAAGCTCACTTAAACATTGTGCTGGGCCCTGGATTTACACGGAGATAATTCCATATATAATATATCACCAAACATGATCATGGGAAATGACAGCTCTTAGATCTTACCCAGACTATGATAGCTATTGGATCTTGTTCTTACATCATGGCAACTGGGCAGCTGCAGCACTGAATACATGATGAAAAAGACAGGCTTTTAAACTTTTCTGTCTCGCTTACATCTGAGGTATAGGCTCAGTCGTGGAGACTTTTGAATATAAAAACAGTTGGGAGAAAACAACATTTTCAGTGGTGCCAGGATATATATTAAACAATACGTTTAGAATAAACTAGTTGGTAATTTTTTTTTTTTTTTAACAAAATGTGATACTGGCTGCTCTGCATGAAGTCAAACATCTTTATAAGACAGGAAGGAGCTCACAGTTCAGTGGGTGACCCAAGTCAAAACTTGGTAGAAACATAAATCACAGTATAAATCACAAGTAAATTTAGAAATGAAAGCCAGGATGATTTTACAACCTGAACATTAATTGCCCTTGGAGCCCGGAGAAGTCCAAGTGTGAGTTCAGGTTGACGGGCCAGGTCGGCCTCACCTGGGGGGAGCGTTTAGAGGCTCTGGAGGAACACAGGGTGCCTGCTGTACTTTATCTAATCCAAGCTGGTCCAACCTGCAGCCCGCGGGCCACATGCAGCCCAGGACAGCGTTGAATGTGGCCCAACACAAATTCATAAAACATTATGAGATATTTCTGCAAACTCTTTTTTTTAGCTCATTGGCTATCATTAGTGTTAGTGTATTTTATGTGTGACCCAAGGTAATACTTCTTTTTCCAATGTGGCCCAGGGAAGCCAAAAGGATGGACACCACTGATCAAAGCATCGGGAGCTTGATTAGGACCCTAATTAGTTGTATTTGGAGGCAGGTGAGCCAGTATGCCCTTGACACCAATTGTAGAGTCAAAGGTATTCATTCCAGGGGATTTTGACCAGTGGGAGCAAAGGTGGTCCTATGGTAAGAGGCTCTAATTTACTTGTCTCGTCCAACTCTGAGATGAATGTCCTTTGAGGTATCCTTCTCAATCAAAACTAACCATTCTTTAAGAACATTGTTGTCTCCATCGAAAAAGGAGGAGGCCCAGTGGGTGGAGCAATGTTTGCTCTCTGAGACCCACCCCTCCCCCCAGGCCATAGTTGAAGGGTCAAGGTGAAAACTGATTCCAGCCAGAGCTGATTCTAGGATGAGAGTTTGGATTTAAGACTCAGAGACACAGTCAGTCTCTTCACACGGCAGAAGCTGTGCCTGTCAATCTTACAGCCGGTGCTGCCACCTTTGCTCACGAAGCCTGGAGAGGCTGCAGGAGAAGTTGGCGGTTTGCCTTCTGTGACAGGGTTCCCGGGTGCGCTGGTCCCGATCCCCTGAGAAGCAGCCCCTCACAGGGCGCCCTGTGAAGGATGGGGTTTGCCTGGGGGTCTTCTTGACCTGTCCTCACTCCCTGGGCCCTTCTGTGGCACAGCCTGCACCTGTTCCCCCATTGACCTTCAGGGAGTATCCTGTGTAAATGTCTTTGCATTCCAGTGCACTATATCCGTAGGGCTTTTTCATCTCCAGGGAACAGCTTTCTGTGGGCTGTGATGTTGAGGAGGGACTGCTCACCCAGTCAGGCTGAGCTGTCACAGCAGCTGCGGTTCCATGCAGTGACTTCCCAGGTGTGACTGCACTTTGTCCAGCAAGGACCACTCAGTACCCTGAAGGTGTGGTTTCTAACCACTGCCCCCCTGGGATGTTCTCTGGATGCCATGCAGGAATCACAGGAAGGATACACGGGGTTGGCAGGGGCTGTGAGAGGCTGGAGTGGAAAACCCTGGCTTGGAATTGGCAAAGGGCTGAGGGCTCTTGTGGGGGCTGAGCAGGCCGATCATGCCGGGGGTCCTCTCTGCCCCACAGCCCTTCCTTCGTGATGCAAGGTCACAGGAAGGTCATTGGGATTGTGAGGACAGACCAGCTGGCACTGTCACTCGGTCTTTTTAGTGGGAAGTGGGCAGTTTGAACCACTACCCTGCCGAGCCCAAGCCCAGTGGGGAGAGAAGATTCTGTGTCAGGGAACAGGGTGTTGCCAGGAAGGGGCACTGAAGAATTGCAGGCAAACGTCCACGCTAGGTCCCTCACATCACACGCATGCGCATAACATTTTGGGTGCAGATTTTAGACCCTCTGATTAACAACCTTGCATCCAAAGGAATTTCTGTTCATTCATATCATTTCAGACGTTCGTGCCCAGGGGGTGAGATGTCTATGGGCTGTGATTTTGAGAGGAAATTAATTGCAGACGTGATTAACAGAAAGCTCTGCAAAGAGGAAGCCGTGTGGCAGATGTCCTCCTCTGACACTGTGGGATACATGATGGTGAACGCCCTGCCCCTGGGAAGATCGGGGGAACAGGTCCCTCTCTTTGTTCCCTTGTCATAGAGTCCCCTCTGGGATTTGACAGCACTGACACCAATATTCAGGGCAGTCAAGACTCTAAGGAAAAAAAAAATTAGAATAAAGCCTGTTAGGACGTGGAAAATTCTTCAGGGCAGAGAATTGCTAAATTAATTTACAGTTGTGGAAATTCAAAGGAAGAATGATTAGCCTGTTTGCCAAACACTGAAGTGCTATGAACTGAAAACTGCTTTTAAACTGAAGAAAACGAACTTTCTGTCTCAGCTGTCCCGGGAGCCAGTGCTAAGTGGTGAGAGTATGGACCGCAGAGGGTGCGGTTGTTTATTTTGTGCAGAAATGGCGTGTTCTTCATGAGCTGTGAGTGGTACAAACAGCAGGGCCTTCAGGACCAGATAGGCAGTTCACATAGGAGCGAAGGAAAAAGGAGGAGAACAGGAGCCCGGGGAGGGGGAGAGAAGACTATAACAAGGCAAAGGCGGCAGCCGTGTGGGAATGCAAGCCCGTGGGGCCCTCCCTCTCCTACAATCAGAAATAATCCAGAACCGTACACTGGATTTTTACATGTGCTTCTCTAAGTTTTTATTGCTAGCAATTTACTTACAACTTTGAAAGCGCCATCTGGGCTGGTCAAATGCTCCTGTTGAATGCTTGGGCCTGGGGCTGTGCTTGGTGGCCCCCGGTGCACGGTGGCTCCGGGCCCACTTCTGTCTGAATTCTTGCTCGGTCTCTTCTGGATGTAAATGCTTGACAAGTTTCCTGTTCTCTCCTTGCAAGTTCCTCTTGGATCTTGGCTATAAAACAAGCCTGATAGTAACACATGCATCATGGGGTTGCCATAAGGATCCCCTGAGATCAGATGTGGCAGGTGCCACAGGCGTGGGGACAGACCCTCTTGTGCAGCACCTGCATGATGCCTGGCATGTGGTAGGGCTCAGTGAGGGTCTGTGCTTAGCAAACAGATGAATTACTGGATGCCAAACTACTTGAGAGTAAATTCGGTTTTCCCACTGATTTCCTTTTTTGAAGTCAAGGGAGGGAGTTGCTAAGGACATGTGTTCCCTAAAGAATTATCCCCGGAGAGATGACTATGCAGAATGTTGGTGAGGGAAGGGATGGATTGAGATGGTGTTGATGACCCTGGAAGCACACGATAGCGGGTGCTCGCTGAGCTCATGTCCAATGCGTCACTCCGTTTTTGCAACAATACTTGGCAGTCCTTCTGCCACACGCCCTCCCCGCTTCTCAGGGAGTGAAGGTGTGTCTCCTGCCTCCCCTTGAAGTTAGTCCTGGGTCCCTCCCTGTGTGGTCCTGGGAATTTCTGCCTCCTCTGGTGAAGTTCGGTTATGTTCCCCTGGTTAATGGTGTTGCCTGAAACAGTAGCGAACTTAGACTGGAATGCAGTCCACTTGCAATTTAGAAATGAGTTAAAATTAGTGGGTACTCCATCCTCCTGAATTCAGAATCCTGGATTTGGACTTGGCCTCCGGTGAGGCCAGCTTGTTAGAGGGAGGGATCGAGACGGCGTAGCGGGGCCGCCTCTGGGGAGGGGGCTCTGCATCTGCTTCCAGGGCCTCTTACCCTTGATGGTTGGACAGAACCCAAAAGAGAACAGACGGAGCTGTTGTTTGTCCGAGGGAGGAACACACCAGGGAGATTGGTTGCCCGTTTGAAAAACGACTGGGCATGGAATGGATACTGTTTGGTTTACACAGACGCCCATCCTCTCATTAGCTTTTCAGGATCACAAAAGGCCTGATGGCTGCTTTCGCCCCAGCCCATGCGTGGGCTCTGGTGGCAGAAATCTCTGCTCCGCATTTGCATAGGGAAGCAGTGTTTAGGGAAAAGGGACCCCCTTTGTTCATTGTTTTACTTCTTTCACTCTGTTCTGTACATTTTGGGATGCCAGGTATCGCTTTCCAGCCCGACCTCACTGAATGGAGAGGGTAACCCATCCCCATGGGGCGGCCGGGCGATGATGGAGGATGAGTGGGGGGAGCTGGTGCTGAGTGTGGGGGGTGGCAGGACAGTCACCGGAGGGGGTTGCTGCGGAGATCAGTACCAGGCTGACAGCAGAGGTGTTTCACTGGATGTCTTCTGGGAAGTAGAGATTAGGGGCAGGATGATTTCAGTTCCATGCCTTGGCTTAAAGATGACCTGGTGGAGAAACGTGGAGGAAAAAAAGGGGTATAGTAAGGAATGTTTAAGGGGAATCTTGTGGGAAAGAGTGAAATTAAAGTTTATTGAGTACTTGCTAGGATCAGGGCTCAGCATTTGACACATTGTCTCAGCCAGTCCTCCTAACCACCATGTGAGGGAGGTATTAGCATTCCCCTTTACAACTCAGACAGGCTGTGTAACTTGCCCAAGGTCACACAGCCCCCAAGGAGCTGAGCTTATAGTATGGAACTAGATCTGTCTGGGGCATAAAGTTCATACTCCTTTGACCTTTCCATGTAATCCACATTATACATATTGGTGATTGGCTTACATGAGCAAAAACAGTGTCCAGGAAGCCTGAGGTCCAGGTTCTCTCCAGCCTGTTTGCCTTCAGCTTTGGCAACCTGAGCTGTAACTAGTCTAGACCCCTGTGTTGAAATCGAGCCCCTGGAATGATGCTGGTCATGGAGGTGAGCCCAGGTCTGGGGCAAGTTTGGCGTGTAGTGGCTACTGCACCTCAGTTAGACCTCAACATGTTAACCAGGCATCTGGGGACTCATTGCTCTAAGGATACGTGTCTGAGACTTGGTCTTTCTAGAGACAGGTCTTAGTCTTACCCTTGCTGTGTGTCCTGAGAAAACTCCTAGAGTCTGTTGAGACCTGTCCCTTTGTCCAGTGCTCTGGGTTCAGTTTCCAGCTTGGGGCTTCCTGGAGTGTTTCTCAACTGATTTTCAAAACTGCTCTTTCTTCTAAAGAAGATATTTCTTCTTGAGTTCATGGCTTAAATATCACCTCAGAGAGGTCTTTCCTGACTACTCAGTCCAATGTTACTTCTCAGGAGCTCTCTGTTGCACCGCTCTCTGTTGCACCACTCTCTTAGTGAGCACCTGCTCATTTCTTCGTCCCATGTCGTGTTTTCTCCTTACTTCCCTCCCTTCTTCATTTCCTTCTCCTCTTCCTCCATCCCCTCCTCTCCCCTCTCCCTTTCTTCTTTTCCTGTTATCCCCCTACTAGAATGTCAGTTCCTTAAGAGTCTTCTGTTTTGCTCATCTCTGAATGGCCAGTGCTTATAACAGTACTTGGCATGTACAATTGGCTCATAATGTTTGCTAGGTTGATGGGTTGAAGTCTTTCCTGTGTTAAATAGGAAGGTGCTGGTCTGGAAGCAGTTGCTCCAGGGACTCTTCTAGCTCTGAATCTTTGTGACTTAGAAATCCCAACTTAAAAGATTCCCCCAAAGACGCTCCTTGCACCATTTACTCAGCATGAACTGAACACATCCGTTGGAGCAGACACAAGTCAGGGGACTTGGGGTTCAGAAATGATGAGCCAGACTTGCTCTTTGGCCTCACGGAGAAGGATAGAGTCATGATTAAGCCCATGGGCTGGGGGCCATTGGCACGCTCATTCAACAGCTGCATGCCGTGGCCTCCCAGACACTGTTGAGGGGAAAGGCCTGCAGTGCTGAGGAGCCCAGGTGCTGTCTCTGGTCACCGGAGGCTGAGGCTGCTGCTGGATTGTGAAAGACTTGGAGGCACATGCCAGCCTTCCCACTTATTATTAATTGCATGGTCTTTGGCCAGCTCTGACTTTTTCTTCCTCATCTTTCAGGTGGAGATGGTACTGGCCACATAAAGTGATTATAAGAATGAAATTGTTCTTTATATCAGACACTGCAGTCTAGACTCCAGAGGTGTGAGAACGTACCAAGTGTTGGCAGTTTTGTGAGTTGTAAACAAAAGCAGGGTGCATATTGGAGGATGAGAATAGAGGCTGGGAATGGGAACTGAATTCTGGAAGGGAAGTCTGAGGGCAGATTGTGAAAGACAGGTTCCTGATGCTCTTTAAAAAACAAAACAAACCAAGAGTCTATAACTTTAACAAAAATAAGAACATCTTTAGCGAAATTCCTGGTCTTTAGTGATGATTGCTTTAATGTTATCAGTTAAGGAATGGAATTTAATAACCTTGGGAATCATCCCAAGGAAGTAGAAATGAACCTTCCCCAATTGGAGACAGAAAGGAGTTGGAAGTGAATAGTCTCCAATTGCCCATTTGTAAACCCAGAGCCAAATGGTTCTGAATTGTAGCTATTATCGTATTTAAAGATGGTTATCTCCCTGTTCCGTCTTACCTGCTAGGCACTCAGTGTTTATTGCTAAAGAATAAAAATGAAAGATTTTTCTCCTTGCATTTATTTTATGTTTATTTTAGGAAACCTTATAGATATTGGCCAGTTATTTATTGTTGTATCTGTCTTCCACGCATAGTTTAGAACTAATTTATATTTTGTATTAGCCTTCTAGGCCTTATCTTAGAGTCATGGAAGGAAGATAATCAGACATTGAGTGGTACATTGGTGAAAAGACAGGCAGGAAAGAGAGCTGGTTGTGGGCAAGGTTAAAACTATGAACACTTGAGCGTGTTTAGATACATATGGGAAAGTATTTTAGCAATGATTGAACAGTGTGGGATACACAAAAAAACAGAGGAGCAACAAAGATATCCAAGACTTAAATGATACAGCACTTCCTAAACCCTACAGCATAAGATGCAACCATTCTTCTCTCAGCTTGAAGTGGTTTCTAATAGCTTAGAAGATGCCCCCAAGAAACCCCAGATCCAATCAGCATGAACTTTGTCATGATTGCTTTAATATTATCAGTTAAGGAATGGAATTTAATAACCTTGGGAACCATCCCAAGGAAGTAGAAATGAACCTTCCCCAATTGGAGACAGAAAGGACTTGGAAGTGAATAGTCTCTAATTGCCCATTTGTAAACCCAGAGCCAAATGTTTCTGAAAAATTAACAGTGAGAGGGATGAAAGAAAATAACAGCTTTAATTTTGATATTTGTACCTGGGGAGCCACAAGAGTTTTGTAGCTTAATTGTAAACTTGCCCAATGCTTGGCACATTGAAGACTCAAAAATGCTTTGGATCATGCAAGATCAGGTCCCTGAAAAACCCTGGGGCCTTTCACCAGTGAGATGGAGGTTCCTCAGAACAGATGGCATGGGGATTCTATTCCAGGGGGCTGGGATACATTTTTAATTAACCACCTTTAACTGGAGCTGCTCTCTGGTCCCATAAGAATGAACTGTTGGCTTATGCAGGTTCTTTCTGTGTACTTTACTGCTATTGATTTTCCATCTTACATATCAGTACCCTGGAGAGCTCTCTGCATCGATGTAGGACCCTTTAAAGGGAAACACTTTCAACACTTCTCAAACTTTTCTACCAAAGAACCCCTATGGGTAAGTAAGAGCAAACACTTACTGTGAGATTTAGGGGGTAGAACCCACTGTGAGCACATACCTTTTTTATTTTTTAAGATTTATTTTATTGTTTAGAGAGAAGGGGAGAGAGAGAGAGAGAGAGAGAGAGAGAGAGAGAGAGAGAGAGAGAGAGAGAGAGAGAGAGAGAGAGAGAGAGAGAATGCGTGAGCGAGCATGCTTGCGAAGCGGGGAGGCCTAGAGCAGTCTCCATGGTTGTACATCATTAGCTGTGACATGGTTTCATTCCACACAGGTGGATGTGGGGCCATGTGGGGCGGGAACTGAGCCAGGGGCCTCCCTCATGGGAGGCAAGAACGTTTGTTGCTGAACCATCCCAGTGGTTACCAGTTGTGCTTCAGTTTAGCACATGGGTTTGCATGAACTGGGGCTGGGAATTGAATCTTCGACCTCGCAGTTGCAAGGCAAGCACTCAATGGCTGAGCTGTCCTGGCCTCCCTGAGCACATATATTGTTAAAGTCTTTTTAGACAAGTTTATGTGAATGCTGCATTCTATTCTGTAGTAGACCAGTGATTACCTTACTATAGAAAAATGTTTTAAATTACCCATCATCTAGTAAAATAGATGCTACGGCAAGATTCTTGGTAGATTTGCATTCTCCTCAGCCCCACACAGTCTGAGAAGCCAGGGTTAGGTTAGACTGTGGAAAATAGGGAAAGGAGAACCAGCTGTAGCAGATCCTTATGGGGTGGGGGCTGCCTGTATCCCCTTCTTCTGCTGAGTGGTGGACTTGTCAGGGAGGTGGCCAGTGAGCGAGCATTGTGTCACATCAGAGAGGTTTCCTGCCCCAGAATGCCACACTCTGGAACTGATGGCTCATCAGAGGCTTTAAGGGGTTATTTAAGCATCCCTGACCCCAGCCTGAGGCAGGCTTTCCCTGCAGACTTTATTATTCTAGTTTCACTTACCACCTGCCCCTGCCCAGATCTGTGGGTCAGGGCAGAGAGTGGTCAGAGGCATAGCTCTGGCTGAGGGTCAGAAAGTACCAACATTGTACACCAAACCTGCCTGGGGGAACCCTGCCTGCCCATTTGTTCCCTACATACCACATGTCCCCAACCCCTCTGGAAGCAAGCCTGTGTCTTTGTGTCTCAACACATTGCCAGATTCCTTCTTTTTAATTACTCTCTTTTTTCCCCTCGCCTTTTACCAATGATGCCTGAATGTAGGCCCTAAGGACACCTTACCACGCACACTCCATGATTCTCCAAGAGAGGCTTTTCAAAGCCCAAAGTCCTCTCAACAGAATAAACCATAAAAAAGAGCATGACCACGTAGGTTTGTGTACAAGACTTGGTTGTGTGCTCTTAGTGCCCAGAATTGGGTGGGGAGGGTGGGGAGAGTTTTTGATTCTTCCTTCCCAGAACCTTTCCTCTTTGAGGCGAGACAGGCAGAACGCACCCCTGCTAGAGGATGTATGAGCTTCTCAGCTGCCATCTACGATGGTTTCAGCAGCGGTGCAGATTTGATTCATCAGCAAGAGTTGTCTGAGCAAAGCGGCCCCCGAGCTTGCTACTCAGAAGCGTTGGCGTCTCTTCTGGTGGAGGTGAGCGCACCCGTTGAGGTTGGAAAGGCTGTGCAGCTTTGCGACGGCAGGACTCTGGCCTCTGCCGTGTCCGGGGCTCCATGCCCCTTGCGGGCAGCCACTCTGTATTTGGAAGGCCAGGAGGCTGACAGCCGACCCCGAACTGCGTGCCGGGCCCCATGCGAGGCAGCTGCCATGCCTTGTCTGACCAGGCTCCTGAACAGTCCAGTGCAGTAGGTCTGTCTGTCTGTCTGCAGCTGAATCCTGAAGAGTTGAGTCATGTCGGCGTGAAGACCAGGTCAGCAGCAAGGACTCAGCTGTGCCTGTCCTCGCACCCCGCACCTCTCTGACCCACATCCTTGGCCTGTCCTAGTGACTTAATTCTTTTTCTTAATTTGTGGAGCGCCTGAATTTTCCCATTCACATGGTTAGCGGCCGTTGCTGTTGAGTAATGGCAGAATGATGCTCATTGGCACCAACCAAGTGAGTTTTCTGGGTGCCTTTGATCTAGGAAAAGCTCTGTGTTTTATAGTAATTTGAATTGCATTAAAGTGAAGCCCAGGCACAAAAGATGGACTTTCTGAGCTTACAACACTTTTAAGCATACCATTTTCCCAGTATATTTTATTTTTATTGTGCTTTTTATGTCCTCTTACTCTCCTAGATTATAGAACTGGTTCTTATGTATTTTAAGACTTTCTCTTCTTTATTCATAAATGTCTTCTGAATAATATCTGTCAATTACAATGAACTGGAACCCCAGTACTTTTACTGTGATGCCATTTTATAAATTCTGCCCATTTTGATGATTAAGAGGCTTCAGACTTCTCTGTGGGTGGTGTCTTGTTCCCCTGCGGAGAACTGAGGCTTCGTCCCAGCCCACATCAGCCCCAGGCACTGCGTTTCTCCCCATCAGGGATGTGGCCACATCCACCCTTCATAAAACCCTTCACAGAAGGAATCGCAGGGTGACCTGGTCCATGTTGGGTGTTGGTAGGTCCTGGAGAGCCTTCAGTGCACTAGGTGCCAGGATTGCCTCGATGAGGAACTTGACTTTTGTATTCATTCGAAAAGTAATACAAGCTTCTTCAGATATCCAGCCATCTGGCTTTGAGTTCAGATCGTGCAGTGTTTTCTTCACAATAAGAAGTTCTCTCTGGGATCCTAGGGTGACATGATTCTTGGGGGAGGTGACAAAGGGGCTCAGTATGCTGATACTTATCTATAGAGCTGTCCCCTTTCCCCTTTATAAGCCATTTTCATGACTGGCCAAGTGGCTCTGAGCGTCAGAGTTGCCCAGATTGAAATCCAGACTGACCAGCTGTGGGAGCACAGACGAGTTACTTAACATCGCTGTGTCAGTTTCCTCATTGGTAAGTTCTTAACCACTGGTGAATTAGCGTACTAATACATGGCTCTATAGTTTGATGGATGCCACTGTCTCTCTTGTCAGTCCCCTAATGAAATGATGCATTCGGTGATAAAATGCTCTCTCCTTCCTTGTTTTTCCACTCCTCTCCTTTTTCCTCCTCTTCCCCATCCCACCTTTAAAGGGAAATCCGTTTCTTAGTGAAGACAGGGAACGAAGCTCCTTGTGTTCACCATCCCAGAGCAGCTGGGAGACAGGGGGCAGTGTGAGAAGATAGCTTTGGAAGCAGGGCGTGGCTGGCCAGGCCAGTACGATTCTGTGGCCTGTGATGTGATGGCCCCTATCCCCACGGTGACTCTAGAGACCGCCCTTCATGCATCCTTTTCCAATGATGAGGATTTCTAAGCTAGCCGTGCTGGACTGACCGCTGGCTGCTCATGTCTTGTTCTGCACACGGGCAGAGGAACGGAACTCTCCCGAGTCGCGGCTGCAGCTCCAGCCAGCACAGGGCATCCTTGCCTCACGTCTCAGAGGCAGACGGCAGAATTGCACAGGGCTGCACGCTTGCTCTTCCCCCCAGTGATGACCATGACTTGTCATTGTCTCCCTGCTGCAGACACGACTCTCCACGAAGCAGAAGGAGACGCGTCAGTGACAAGCAGCACTGCTGTGGGCAGCGCGGGAGGCACGGGGAGTCTCAGTTAACTGAGGGTGTTGCAGGGATAGCCCCAGGGGACAGAGGAGAGCACAGGACTCTGAGGACCCTGATGTGTGAGTGGGGCCCTTTTCAAAGGTGGCACAATCGGAAAGGGAGAGGACATCTTTGGAAGTAGACAACCCTGGTTTTGAGGACTGGCTTTGCCATTTATTAGCTGAGTGGTGTCAGGAAGTTCTTCTGCCATTTCACATCTGTTTTCTCATTTTTAACTTGCCTTTTCACTGAATGTGTCATAAATATCTGCCTATGGTGGCATGTGTAGACTACTTCCTTCTTTACAATAGCTGTATCATGTTTCATACATGGATGTCTTATCGTTAAGGTAACCATTCCCCTATAGAGGGTGTCACAGGCTGAATGTGCTGCTGCAGCCTGAACCTGCACTGTGGCGGTATTTGGCGATGGGGCCTGTAAGGAAGTCATCGGGGTTAAGTGAGATCGAAAGAGTGGGGACTCATCTGAGACACCAGAGGATGAGCTTCCTCTCCACATGCACCTAGAAAAGGTCATGTGAGGTCGTAGCAAGAAGGTGGCTGCCCGAAGGCCAGGGAGAGAACTCTGCTCAGCAGCTGCCCCAACGCAGCCCCCAGAACTGTGAGAAAACAATTTCTGTGGTTGAAGCCCCCAGTCTGTGGTACTTCGTTGTGGCAGCCTGAGTAGGCTGAGCTAGGTGGACTTGCACGTTGTTCATAGTCTCCCTCCCTATAGACCATTCAGATGCACATTTTAGTCTAACGCATTCACTGGCTGGGTCATAGGATATTTCTTTTTCCCTTTATTCCTTTTATTATTAAAATTTTTATATATGTCAAAAAATGTTGAAGGAATACCATCATAAACTCCCACACACTCATCCAACTATGTTTAGCAGCTGTTATCATTGAAAAAGCCTGGTTGAAAAATTGCCCTCCGAAAAAGGCTATTAATAGCTGATAGCAGCCCCCTCCCCCCGAGGTCCCCCTTTGCCTCC